>CAUYQG010121406.1:0-10605 GCA_963574415.1 Tarsius wallacei | reverse complement strand
ATAGCAAAAACATGGAACCAACCATGCTGCCCATCGAAGCTGGACTGAAGTAAAAAAATGTGGTACATATACACAATAGAATATTATGCAGTCATAAAGAAGGACAAACATATGGACTTCTCAGTAACTTGGATGGATTTAGAGTCGCTCATACTCGGTGATCTATCAGAGAAACAAAGAACAGAATACCATATATTCTCACTCATAAGCAGACCTTGAAAAATTATAATATTATAAGAAAGGAACCGGCAGTAGTGGGAAACTATCCGGGAAGGGGGGGTGGGATCGGTAGTTGAGGGAGACTCTTAGGGAAGTGAGGGGCACACTTCATCAACAAGGGTACCTGCATAATTAACATTTGTATACCTAACCCTGAATTGTACCCCACATCTTTAAAATAAAAAAAGAAAAGAAAAAAATAAAAAGGAACATTTGTACCAACTTTCCATCATCATTAAAAACATTTTATGAGCATCATTTTAATAGTAGCATTGTGTTCCACTCTATGGACTTACTATAATTTCCCAAATCATTTTCCAAATATTGGACATTTGGGGCTCATTTTCATAAATTATGCTTCCCAGGACAGCTGTGGGCTTAAATATCTGATCTCGTTTTACATTATCTTCTTAGATTCTAACCCAGAAGTAGAATTCATAGATCAGAGGATCTGAAGATATTTAAAGTTCTGGAAATCTATTACAAAATTGCTATCCAGAAATCATTATAGGTCCTCTTGCCTGCACTGAGCCTTCTCACTTTAAAGTCTTTCTAATGTGATGGATGAAATATTACTATCTTTGTTTCCATTTGAATTTTTATTCTAAATATAGTAACATTTGTTCTGTTATGTTATTGCAAATGTTTTCCTTAGTTTATCATTTGCTTCTCAGTTTGGGGTTAGTTTTTGATATAGAAACCTTCTATATCATCTGCAAATGTCTCCTTTTGAAACTTCCTTCAATGGATTTATAATGTTCACATTGATAACAGGTGAAAGGGATGTTTATATTCAGTTTACATAAGCTAACTGTAAAACTGAGTCTAGTAAAGCACATATGTTCTATAAAGCAAGAAATAAGAGCAAAGGAGATTAGTTAGTGGACCATGTGGCCACAACATCAGTGAAGCCCCCGACCTGTACTGTAACCTGGTATGACAGGGCCCTTCTTTCCCTACTCTGCTCATCTGGGAGGGGCAATTGAGTCTCTTGTGTCTGGCAGAGGCGATCTCTATTGGGACAGTCACTGTGGATAACCAGTTGTAATTTAATAATCCGCTTGGGCTAAAACCCTTAAAAAATGTCTTAACCAAAGCCCTGTGATCAACAACAACAAAGCCTTTCTCTGGCCCCTCTGTCAGAGTCTCACTGTTCTCTATCAGAGTAAACAAGCAGGTATGATAATAGAAGGGAAAGGTGAGGTATAGAAGCATGGTGTGGGAGGAATAAGCTAAGAACTCAATCCAGTTGCTGCCATAAAAACCATACTTTGTCCTCTGCAAAGATGGTGCCCCAGTGAGCATTTCCTCCTATTGGCTCACCTCTCACCTCGTACACCCACTCTCTGTCCCTACAACCCCACCTAGCTTCCTCCTTTCCTCCTGTACCCCTCTCATTAAGTCATTCAGTACCATTCTCCGCCATCCCTCATTACTCAGGATACCCCCTTTAATTTTTAGGATTAAGAGTTTCATCCTTTGTATCTTGCAAATTTCAATAGTGTCTCAAGTTTCTCCAATGTGCTCAGTGGTTTCCTTCTCTTCAGTTCATTGCTAGGTTAGTAGGGGTAGGACAGTCTCTCCTAAAGAGAAAACTGAAAACTCGCTTAGAAAAAAAAAGCAAGCAAACAAAAAACTGTATTTAACCTAAGTTTAACATATGCCAAGAGAGAAATCATTTGTATCAGCATGACTCTGGGCCTTGCCTATTGTGGGACAATAAACCTCACCATTAGCTGCATTGTGTTAAGGAACATTTGGCTCTCTGTGAGGCTGGCCTGCTTTACCGAAGGAACCACACCAGCTATAGAAGGCCCTTTTCCTTGCTATGCAGGATGGATACTGCCTGCTCCAATTAATGTGAGAGTCAATTCATCTCACCTCAAAATGGCATACTCCCCACCTGCCACCAAGATAAATATGTTTCTAGAGAATTTTAAGTCTCCATATTTGCTTTGGCTCATTTACTAGTACTTTTTATTTTATTTTATTTTAGTTATTATGTAAGGATCAATCTGGAGGCTGAAGGCAATGGCAGGATTACAGGCTGGAGGGCAATGGCAGGATTACAGCTCACCACAGCCTCCACCTCCTGGGCTCAGGTGATTCTCCCACCTCAGCCTTCCCAGCAGCTGGGGACTATAGGCACATACCACCATGCCTGGCTGATTTTTTAATTTTTTTGTAGAGATGAAGTCTCACCATGTTGCCCAGGCTGATCTCAAACCCCTGGGTTCTAGCAGTCCTTCCACTCCCCTTGGCCTCCTGAAATACTGGGACTACAGACATGAGACACCGCATCCAGCCTTTATTTACCTAGCTTTTTTTATTGCTTGAATACACATGTTTTAAAAGGAAACTAGGAGCTAAGGAAGAGCAGAAAACGAGTGACAGGCTGGACAAACCTGGACTGAGAGCGGGCTGCGTACAGAGGCCACCAGCAGAGGCAGGACAGAGGGGAGGCAGGAGCCAACCTCCAGGTGTGAGGGTCTATGTCCCAAGAGGTTGAGTGGAGGGAATGAGGAGGGCGAAGTGGGTAAAGCCCAGGAGTCTGGACTATCATGGCATGGGGGAGAAGGGGCCATAGCCTGGGAGATCAGGCCTGAGGAGATTGAGGAGCAGAGGGTGAGTTGGGAAATTTTCAAGATAAGTTTTTAACCTAAACATACACATACTTTTTTTTCAGTTTAAGGGAGAAATGTAAGTTCAATTTTGCTTTATAGGTGGGTAACTTTTTTTTTCAGTTGGAGTCTTACTCTGTCACCTGGGCTGGAGTGCCGTGGAACACTCAAGGCCACCCCAGCATCGACCTGCTGGGCTCTGCGATCCTTTAGCCTCAGCCTTCCAAGTAGCCGGAACTATAGGAGTGTACTACCACACCTGGCTAATTTTTTATTTATTGTAGAGACAAGTTCTCACCAAATTGCCAGGGCTGGTCTCGAACCTGCGGGCTCAGGCAATCCTCTCACCTCAGCCTCCCAAAGTGCTGAGATTATAAGCGTCAGCCACCGCGCCCAGTCAAAGACCACTATTCTTTATAGCATCCTCTGCTTTCTATTTATAAAAGCAATCTTCTACCTTTATCCTTAGGGAGGAAAAATCATAGCAGAAAAGATTAAATAAACATTTAATAAAAATTTTTAGATGAATAATCTGGATAAACAATCATGTCCCACTTCTGATTCTATTGAAACAGTCATCTGCATTCTAAATATATACATATGTAACAAGAAAACTTCAGGAGTGGGTGAAGAATCACGAAAACCCCTCACAGAGAGGAGTGGGTGCATAAGTTACCAGGGCCAGTGAGTCTGAACAAAAAGTGGAAATGTTCCTGTGAACACTCAATCTAGTAATAGCTCTAGCCCAGAAAGAAATGTTAGTGGGAAAGAGCATTTTGCATTGAGTCCTATCTTCCAGTGCCTTCTTACCTTACTGATCTGATGGCTACACAGGCATGTTCACTAGTCATCATGGAAATAATACTGAAGACCTACTATAGCTCTGACTGTAGAGGCCACACCCAGTGTCTTCCCACTGAAATGACAACAATAATAGCAATGCCAACCATAATACTAGTAATTATAATAAGGAGAGCTTTCACTTATCGAGTGCAAACCATAGACAGGTTTTTTGTTTTTTTTTTTTGAGTTAGAGTCTCACTCAGTCGCCCAGACTGGAGTTCAGTGGCCGCTCCCGGCCACCGCAGCCTCGACCTGCTGGGCTCCGGCGATCCTTCCGCCTCAGCCTTCCAAGTAGCTGGAACTACAGGCGTGCGCTACCACGCCCAGCTAATTTTTTGATTTATTGTAGAGATGAGGACTCGCCAAGTTGCCCAGGCGGGTCTCGAACCTGCAGGCTCAGGCAATCCACTCACCTCAGCCTCCCAAAGCGTGGGATTACAGGCTGAGCCACCGAGCCCAGCTCATAGACAGGTATTAATCAAAACCTTTATCTAAATGAATTCAATTAACCCTCATAACAACCCTGAGGTAGTTACAATTAGTATCCCCATCTTACAGAGCAGAAAATTGAGGCAGAGTCAAATACTCATTATGTACCAGGCTACTGTGCTACAAACACTTTAATTTAATCCTCATAACAGCCTTCCGAGGGAGGTCCTGAGGCTTAGGGATAAGGAGATTTGCCCAGGCTAGTGAGAAGAGCTGGAGTTAAAACCCAAACTTTTGACCCTAGATTTTTTTTTTTTGAGTTGGAGTCTCACTTTGTCACCCAGACTGGAGTGCAGTGGCCGCTCCCGGCCACCGCAGCCTCGACCTGCTGGGCTCTGGCGATCCTTCCGCCTCAGCCTTCCAAGGAGCTGGAACTACAGGCGCGCGCTACCACGCCCGGCTGATTTTTTTATTTTACTGTAGAGATGAGGTCTCGCTTGCCCAGGTGGGTCTCGAACCCGCGGGCTCAGGCAATCCACTCACCTCAGCCTCCCAAAGGCGCGGGATTACAGGCTGAGCCACCGAGCCCGGCGACCCTAGATTTTAACCACTGTATAATAGTGTCTCCTTCTACTTCATGGCACTCTTGAGATACCTAGCTATAAACCAGCTGCTCACAGATAGGCAGTGGCATGGATGCTGTTATACCTGCCCAGATATCCTGCAGTTGCTAAGGGTTTACACACATCCTTCTTCAGGGCCCAGCCAGAAGTGCCTTGGAAATGAAGTCCTCTACCACTTTCCACAGCCAATGGCTGACTTAGACTGGTCCCCTTGCCTCCAGATGCAACGACTCTGAGGTGTCATTCACCCCAAGTGCTCCATGAGGTCGGGCTGAGGCAAGACTTCAGCTGAAACCGACTCTGCTGGGTTCTACCCCATCCTGCCCTTGCTTCCTGATGGTTTTCCCTTGAGAGCAACGTCCCCAAGAAATCACTCACACAAGAAACCCTAAGTCAGTCTCTGTATCTGAGGAACCTCCCCTAAGAAACAGACAGGCTTTACCACACAGTATGTTCTGGAGTGCAATTAAAGCAGCTTAGAGGAAGCTTCAGAACTGGTATTTATGGGCTTTTAAAATAATAGTACTTTTGCCCTTCAAATCGCCCCCACATTTCTGCTTAAGTGCTTCATTTATGTAAAATATGGAACACGCAGGTCATACAGAGCACTTACTTCACTAAAGACGCTTTGCGACAGAGTTTGTCAGCCCCCCTGTAGTAATTCACCAACTGCACCAGCCCGGGCTCATGACCTAGGAAGGAAAGAGGAGGCTCAGAAGGGGAACATGACAGGTGGGGAACAGCAATGTCAGCACCAGCACGCAGGAGAGAGAACAGCTGTGTCACGCCCAGCTTTTCTTTCTCTCATTTCAGGACTGATCGTAGAAAATGGAACCATTTGTTTCTCTGTTCCCTTTCCCCGAGGCCCCTCTTTCTGTCTCCCAATGGTAGCTCTTACCCTCCCCACAGTTTCATCAACAATGGGGGTTTACCAAAGACCACTGCTACCTTTATCTTTTCTTGTTGGGGTAGAGCGTATTCGGGGTATTTTCCATTTCACTTCTCTCTGATGCACAACATGATCTCTCTTGGCTTCACACACACAAACTTGTAATCTCCGTACCATAAGGCCACTTTAACAGCCCCACCTTGCCCTCCTGCAGCCACCAAGAAGGCAGTGGAACTATAATGCTGCTGGTCTCCAGCATGTCTACCCCTGCAATCCTCTTGGAGAGCCACTAGAAGATGAAGGAAGTGGTGGAGAAGCCACATCTATAAAATCAGAAGCCCTGAGAACTTTCTTCTGTACATCACCCCATAGGAATATTCATTTTCAACTGTTCTTATGACATGTCCCTTTCACCATAAAATTAAAGCAGAAAGGATACAAGGAAAAACAAATTTTTACTTACAATAGAAAATTTTTGTTTACAATCCCAATAAAAGGCATTGCATTTCCAATAACAGAAATCTGGCTGGGCATGGTGGCGCATGACTGCAATCCTAGCACTTTGGGAGGCTGAAGCAGGAGCATCACTTGAGCCTCGGAGTTCAAAACAAGCTTGGAAAACATAGTGAAACCCTGTCTCTACAAAAAAATAAAAATAAAAGAATCAGCCAGTTGTGGTGGAGCACACATGGAGTCCCAGCTACTCAGGAGGCTGAGGCAGGAGGATCACTTAAGCCCAGCAGTTCAAGGCTGCAATGAACTATGATCACACCATCGCACTCCCGCCTGGGTGACAGAGCAAGGCCCTGTCTCAAAAACAACAACAACAACAACAACAACAAAACACCAAAAACAAAGTAAGACCAAATAAAGGAGTTTTGAGTTGAAGATGCCATAGGTAAGACTAATTCATCCGAGGATGGCATACAATCAAAAGTTTCAAGCAAGCATGAACTGGCTCTCACTGGCTCCCTGGGGCAGACAGACCTGATTTCCACCTGAACTGCCTACCTCCTTATCCCCAGGGCACCAGCATTCCTGAGCCTTTACCTGGCTCTATAGGCCTCCTGCTTGGGTTTCACACAGTGAACTTTAAGCCTCACAGTAATGGCATATAGCCATTTTTGGTTGTGAGATGTATTTTCTTGCTCATAAAGCCCAACTGTTGCCTGATAATCGGCTGAATGGGTGGCACCTGTCTAGGATTCACGCCCTGCAGGCTTCTGCTTCTCAAGCCTAGGCTTGAGCACCACAGCATTGGCAATCACCCCTACCTCCACCTGGGTGGAGCCATTTCTGTCTGTTTTTAATGTTAGCATTCTGAGTCTTTAGTCAGGCGCTAAGAGGAGAGTAAGTCAGAAAGGAAAATGGACAGTGCAAGGAGGAAATAACTGTTCTTAACTCAAGCAGTTTTTCCTCTTCATTCAGGAAAGGTTTTCTCTTTGCTGAGGGCTTCCTGAGACAGTTTAACAAAAGTAAATCTCCAGGCACATTTCTCATATTCTGAGATTTCTGAGGCTAGAATCAGCCCTTCCATGAAGTCACCATTCTACATCATAAACTTGTATAACAGTGAAAAGTTGTTCCAGGAATTTTAAAAAATTCAGCAAGATTACCCAGCAAAAAACCTTCCTTCCTGAAACCATCACAGTGCTTTACACAGCGCCCACTCAAATGCTCTACTGAGCTCGCCAATGGCCAGTTGATTCCAAATGGCCTATTTTCGGTACTTGCCCATTCAACCTCTGACCACACTTATTTCTAAAGACTGTCTCTTCTCCTGCACATAAAACAGCGCTCTCTTTGGATTGTCTCCCAAGGCAGAGATGACTCTTCATATCAATTCTCCCCTTCTGTCCTTGGAATACAATTAACCCCCATCCCTGGTGACTTTGGGCAAGGAACATGACTACCCAGGGAGAGGCTGCACTCCCAGCTGACTGAACAGTCAGGGGAGGCCCTGAGACCACACTCATGTCCACGGGAGGTGAGTTGAACGGATCCTGTCAACTTCTGGATGACATCATTTAGAAAGGAGCCGCTGGTCCTCTCCTTTCTCCAGACCCATCCGAGCGGCGGGTGTGTGGTTTCGGTGGTGCCGAGCCAGCCTCAACCATGTGAATGAAGGTTACTCCCTTGGGGAGAGCAGGGCAGAGACAGAGGGCGAACCCAGCCTTCCCTAAACCGTTATCCAAAGCACCATTGTGAAAACACGTTCTTTGGCGAAACTAAAGAAAGGTCTAAAAACTGACACCCCTTCGCCTTTCCCTGGACTAGGGTCCCTTCTGAAAGTCCCGCTTTTGGAATCCAGAGGCCCTTTCCAATGCCCTGAACCTTCGGGTGACAATCCTCAGGGGCGTCCAGCCTCCCAGCTCCCCCTCCCGCGCCCACACCAAGCAGTGCAGAGAAGCCGCAAGATGACTCCAGCCGGATGTCAGCCGCGGGCTCTGCGGATCCGCCCGGATCCCCGGACGTGGGGCCGGGGACACGCGCGGCTCAGGTCCCACCCCTGGCGGCCAAGGTCCCCTGGGCTGCAGGACCCGGGCATTGTCAGGAGGCAGCTGCGACCCCAGGTGGCCGCACCGCGACTCCGGCTCCGAACCCGACTCCGGAGCCGGGGAGGCATGAAAAACGACAGGATGAGATCTTCTCGGAGCGGTTCTGGATCTGCCGGAGAAGCGACGGAGAAGATTGATGACCTTAAACACAAAAGCGCTAGTTCTAGGGCGCCGTGGGAGGAGCGGAGGGCCGCTCCGGTGCGGGGAGGCGGGAAAGGGGAAGGGCTCACCCAGTCTCCCGAAGGGCAGCCGGTTCCTCTCCCCCAGCATCAGGTTGAACCTGGGGTTGTCTCGCCGCAGCCTCTTCCAGTGGCCGGTGGCGAGGAGCAGCCGGGAGACCTCGGCGTAGACGCTGCTGTCCTCGTCGCGCACCACGAAGGTGTACATGGTGCAGGGCCGCGCGCCCGGCCGCGCAGGCAGCCGCCGCAGGGACCAGCCGGCTAGGCGGCGGCTCGACGCGGACCCGCCAGGGCGCCCGCCGCGGCCCGGCCCCTGCGCCCCCGCTGCGCCCCGGCCGCGCCCCCGCGGCGCGCGAGTGGAGAGCCCGCCCGCCGCGGCCCGCCCACCCCGGCGAGGCCCCGCCTCCGCCCGAGACTCCGCGCGGCCCGCCCCGCCGCACGCTGGAGACGGAGCTGCGGGCGCGCGCCCGGGCCGGCGGGGCTGCGGGCGCTCGGGGGCCCGCGCGGAGGGCGCGGCTTGCGCGCGGCGCCCGGCGCGCGCGGTGGGGCGGGACCCCGGGCCCGCGGCCGCCGCCGGGGGCGCTGCGAGCGCGGGGTGCTTTCCGCCAGGCCCGCTCCGGGACTCCTGCTGCTTCCAGAGGACGTGTTGTGGGCCACGACGGAAAGTTTCAAGGCCCCATCCTGGGTCCGAGTGAGCGTGCGCGTCCCGTCCTCTCTGCTTAGCGACTACGGGGAACTCGGAGCGTTCCGGCGGCTGCTGGTTCTGTTTGGGTCGAGGGCCCCTTTCGTCTGCTGAGACCCGGGTGGCGCGCGGCTCGGGGGTGACCGCAGACTCCGCTGATGAAAGAGTCTCGAGCGGGCCCCCGGGAGCCCTGGACTCCGCTCCCGGCCTCCCATCTGCCGGCGCTGGGCCACTCGCTTTCCCCTCTCCGTACTCGATTTCCCCTTCCGAATGATGGGGGAGTGGTTCTTTAAGTCTCTTTGGTTCTGATAGCCCACTCTAACTTTAGTGCTTTATTGGAGCATTTGAGGGACAGAGAGAGGACAGTGATCATCAGAGTCCCCGCAAACTTCCTACACTCCCTCATAAGGTGCCCGCATCAGCCACAAGCTTGCGTCTTTGGAGAAAAAATACCCTGGGGCCTCTCCCTAGTCTGTTCCCCATGTGCTTAGGGTATTTACCGAGCATATTGTAAAAGCGTCCTCCTTGCGGTGTGTGACAGGCTAGGTAGGCCGGAGTCAAGGGGGTGAAAGTATTCACCAAGACAGTTACGAATTAAGAAAGGTTAGAGTTATTAAAGGGAACATATGTTGTGATGGGCGCAATGGGCAGGACAGCAGCAACAGTGTCTGCTGTCTGCAAAGAGGCAGAGGCTAAATAGAAACTTTTGTACGATTGTATCGGCCTGCTGCACTCAGGTGATCCTCCCACCTCAGCCTTCCAAGTAGCTGGAACTACTTGGGCGTGCACCAACACGCCTGGCTAATTTTTTTCATTTATTGTAGCGACAAGGTCTCATCAGCTTCCCCAGGCTGGTCTCAAACCCCTGGACTCAGTCAGTCCTCTCGCCTCTGTCTCCCAAAGTGATGTGATTACAGGCGTGAGCCACCACTTTTGTTTTTTAACAAAACAACAGGTTTTTTTTTTTTCTTTAAACATCGGTTTTGAGGCCGGGCACGGTGGCTCTTGCCTATAATCCCAGCACTTTGGGAGGCCAAGGTGAGAGGATTTCCTGAGTCCACAGGTTCAAGACCAGCCTGAGCAATTTGGCGAGACCACATCTCTACAATAAATCAAAAAATCAGCCGGGCGTAGTGGCACACACCTGTAGTTCCAGCTATTTGGAAGGCTGAGGTGGAAGGATCACCTGAGCCCAGCAGGTCAAGGCTGCAGTGGCCACAAGCGTGCCACTGCACTCCAGCCTGGGCAACAAAGTGAGACTCCAACTCAAAAAAATAAAAACAAATAAGTAAACACCGGTTTTGTTCTTTTCACAGCAATAGTTGACTGCCTTTTTTGTTTGTCGAGGAGCCAGGAACCAGCAGCAAGTTATTAACTACTTTCTTTGTTGACTGCAGAATCAAAAGCAAACGATTTACAGTTGGCTATCATTCCAACCTTTACAATTCGTGTTATTATTTCATTCTGAGTTCCTTCCTCCGTAGAGTGTACCCAGTTTACTCAATTGATCCTGGCCTAATCAGGCCTCAGGTTCCTTCGCACTGCCCCCTCCCATCTTTGCC
>CAUYQG010121405.1:0-61334 GCA_963574415.1 Tarsius wallacei | reverse complement strand
AAGAACATATGGTACTCTGTTCTTTGTTTCTGTGATTGATCACTGAGTATGATCGACTCCAAATCCATCCAAGTTGCTGCAAAGTCCGTGTATTTGTCCTTCTTTATGGCTGCATGATATTCCATTGTGTATATGTACCACATTATCCAGTTCAGCTTTGAAGGGCAACATGGTTGGTTCCATGTTTTTGCCACTGTGAATAGAGCTGCAACAAACATACATGTGCAGGTATCTTTTTTGTAGAATGATTTGAGTTCCTCCGGGTATATTCCCAATAGGAGAATTGCCGGGTCATATGGAAGGTCAATTTCTAGTTCTTTCAGAAATCGCCACACTGTCTTCCAAAGAGGTTGTACTAGTATGCATTCCCACCAGCATTGTACCGCATTTTTTTCCCCATTCATCTGTTGATAGACATTTAAGTTGTTCCTACCTCTTGGTTATTGTGAGTGATACTGCAGCAAACATGGGGGTGCAACAATCTCTACAAGATCCTTATTTCAATGTTTTTTTGGATAAATACCCAGAAGTGGGATTGCTGAACCATTCTGTTTTTAATTTTTTTGGAGAACCTCCATACTGTCTTCTAGAGCAGCTACATAATTTTACTTTTTCACCAATAGTACACAAGGGTTCCAATTTCTTTACATCCTTGCCAACACTTGTTATTTTTGTTTTTTAATAACCATCCTAATAGGTGTGATAGTTTATTGTGATTTTGACTTGCATTTTCTTAATGATTAGTGATATTGGGTATCTTTTCATTGCCTTTTGCTCATTTGTATGTCTTCATTGGAGAAATGTCTGTTTTAGTCCTTAGCTCATTATTTAATTTTTTTATTTTTTTTTGTAATTGAGTTGTAGCTCTTTACATATTCTGAATATTACATTCTCATAAGGCTTGTGGTTTGTAGGTATTTTCTCCCATCCCATAGGTTGCCTTTTCACTCTGTTGTTTCCTTTTCTATGCAGAAGTTTTCAAGCATGATGTATTCCCATTTATCTATTTTACTTTTGCTGCCTGAGTTTTTGGTTTCATATCCAAGAAATTGTTGCTAAATCCAATGTCATGAAGTTTTTAAACTATGTTTTCTTCTAAAAGTTTTATAGTTTCAGGTCTTGCATTTAGATCTTTAATCAATTTTAAGTTATTTTTTGCAAATGGTGTAAGATAAGAATTCAACTTCATTATTTGGCACATGGGTATCAATTTCTCCAACCACATTTGTTGAAGAGACTATCCTTCCCCATTGTGTAGCCTTGAGACTCACCTGAAGATTATTTAACCATTGTAAGGTCCCCTTGTAGGTTACTTAAGAGTATATGTCCACTGCTTGAAACCTGAAGAACAGTTGGTGAGTGAAGCCATGGTACCCAGCTGTGGAGCAGGTGTCCCCGAAAATCCAAACATCCCTGAGCATATCTGGGAACATTCCAAGAAACACAGTCTCAGATAAAAAGTCAGAAAAATTAGCTTAAAAGCAAGCTTAAAGATGGGTGGCTGGGTAGATCTTTGGAATTGTCCTGCTGCTGCCGCCCAGGAGTGTCCTTATGTAGGTCTTTTTTTTAAAACTGGAGTCTCACTCCATCACCCAGGCTGGAGTGCTGTGGCATACTCATGGCCACCCCAGTGTCAATCTGCTGGGCTCCAGTGATCCTTCCACCTCAGCCTTCCAAGTATTAATTAACTCATCTACTTGTTAAGCTGGAGTTGTCTGAATCATTCTTTGGTCTCTTATC
This sequence comes from Tarsius wallacei, assembly GCA_963574415.1. Classification (NCBI taxonomy): domain Eukaryota; kingdom Metazoa; phylum Chordata; class Mammalia; order Primates; family Tarsiidae; genus Tarsius; species Tarsius wallacei. The sequence continues at coordinate 59,594 of CAUYQG010121405.1, read as the reverse complement.
TCCTTCCCAGTTTGGAGGAATGTTTTTCTATATAGTCTTGGACCTTTTTTGGGTAACAATTGGCTTCACGAACAGGATCCAAAAGACCAAACAATGAATCAGGAAGGGGCATCTGTGAGGGAAATTCTGGGGTGACTAGCAACATCCATGTGGGGTGGAGTTTCTCAACTGCTCAATCTTTGTGGGCCCCTGGGTGAGTATGCTCCGAAAATACGGCGGGGATTGAGCAGGTATTGCAAGAAGTTAAAGTGTTAAAAGTACAGTAAGGATGATGAATGTATTTTTACTTTGGTAGCCTGACCCTTGCTTTGGGAAGTGAGGTCGGCTGCTGAGAAATTGTTAGAGCATGAAAAGGAGATAGGAGAGATAAAGGAGGAGCTGCAATTAAAAAGGGGCATATGAGTGTCCATACTAGCTCTGATTGGGAATTTGGTGGAGAAACTGGATCAAAGGGAGGAAGGGAAGGAACTCCTGCGGTTAATATGTTTAAAACTGGGAAAGATCAAAGATTTTTCGGGTTTTCTAGGACTCCAGCTAATTATGTATTATGATCTGTTATTATGCACATTTTAAAACTGATGGGCAATTTACAGCAAGAAAAATTCAGAACTCAGATGGTTAACTTGCAACTATAGAGTTAAATAAAGTCTTCTAAAGCTCTCTATCAATTTCTCTCTTTTCTTTTCTGCCTGCTCTGAATCTACTGTTATTAAGCTACCAGTGTTGAGATAAAACTCACTGTTTATGGTACTACGAATTCAAGGCTACTTGGAGATTTTGTTTTACTTATATATTTTGCCAGTTTTAGTTAAAATGAAAGCATAGAAAACTCATTTGAATCTAAAGAAAAAAGGTCAAAAGAGGTTTTTGTTTTTAAAATCAAACTGACATGAAACTTACCCAAAACTTTGGCCTACAGTTTTACTAGATTGCCTATTGGGACAAATAAACTTTAGCCATGTAAACAAGTATCGACAAAGGTAAAAGCTGTTAAAGTTTGTGTTTAAATACATGTTTAGATATATATAATCATATACGTATATTATGCTATGTGTTATGTCTAGCATGGCACCAAGTTGGCTTATGAGTAAATGAGTATCATAAATTAAGTAATTCCCAAGGCTTTTCAAGTACAAGTGAATTTAGTAATCTTTAATAAATAAGCTAGCTTTAAAATTATTAGTAGAACAAGAAGAAAAATGTCTTCAGTATTGTCAGTATACATTTTTGTCTGGGTTTACTAATTAGATAAATTTTATATTTGCCTCTGCTAGATATTTTAAGGTATAAGAGTTTGACGTGAGAGGTATAAGATTACAAACCCAGTCAAAACCAGCATAATTTTTATTTGTGTAATTTTTGACAAATAAAACTAATTTAATATTGTTGGTTTAATGAATACCACTCAATTTTCTGAGTTATCAGCAAAGAATACCCATGTGTTTAACTTTAAGGCTCTTATATGGGCAAACACCTGATATTCATAGGCTATAAAAATGCTTAAGAAAATAACTTTAAGTGATAACTAGCTTTGTCTAATATCTCAATTCTCATCAATAATCTAGATAAACTGCTAAAAATGAATAAATTAAATAAGTGTAAATGGGATAAATGCATACTGGTAAACTTTTATGCAATTTAAAATCTCAGAATTGTTTTAGGTACTCATTAGATGTCTGGGTCATTTCCAAATAAGAAAGGGCTATGATATGGGAAGCATGTTTCTAAAAACTGTAGAGTGTTTCACATCTATAAAGTATTGATATATGACAAACAATCCAGAAATTACATGGGATACAAATGGGCCAACCCATAGCCCCTTTAACAGCCCAATGTGGTCTGTGAAAAAGTCAGATGGCATCTGGAGAATAATAGAGGACTATCCTAAATAAAATGGTGCCTCCTATGCAAAGCAACTGTACCCAATGCTACTCAACTGCTAGAATGAATTGTTCTTAAGCTGAGAAGCATCCAAGCTATGACTGATTTGGCTGATGCTTTTTACAGTAGTTTTTTTTTAGCAGAAGATTCACAGCACTGGTTTGCCTTCACTTGGGAGGGCCAACAATGAACTTTTCAGGTGCCACTGTGGTACCTGCACAGCCCTACCTTCTGTTTCAATATGGTTGCACAGGACCTGTCTAGACTCTTTTTACCTAGCTTGGGTTCCCTGTTTCACTATATTGGTGACAGCATGCTAACTTCAAAAGTCTCTTGCAGATCTGGAGACTGCCCTACAAACCATCTTCGATGGCTTAAAGACATGGAATAGGAAGTCATTCCCCAAAAGATACAGGGCACCAGCATAGCTATTAAATTACTGGAACAAAGCAAAAATACTGATGGAAACAAGCCCAAGCACTAGGTGCCCCACTGTCACAATATCCTTTTGTATCATAAGTTACCAGAGATGCCACAGGAATTAGTTGGGGTTTATAGCAAAAGAAGTCAGTGAGAATTGCACCTTTAGAGTTTAGTCTCAATTACAGAAGGGGGCAGATAGCGCTGTAAAGTCCTAGAATAACTGCTATTGGCCATATGAAGCATGATAAGTTCACAAACTCATCCTAGAAAAAGTGATACATTCTTCATTGCTGAATATCACTATGGTCACCTTTGAAGTATTCCTCTTGGGAAGTTATGCACCGATGCCAGTGAATAGTCCACCCACCAAAGCAATTCTGGAATTTTGGATTTTTTAAAACTGTTTTTCTATCAATGTTTATTTGGTTTGCCATGCTTCTCACAGTTCACCGATGATTTTGACACATAATTCGATGACTTTCTGCACTGTTTTTATCAGTTCTCCACAATGAAGACTATAGGAGAGGTGGTCCCAGTTGAGTTCCTTGGTGGAGATCAGAAGGCCTAACAATATAAACACACAGCAGCACTGATATCTCCTGGAGCGGTAATAGTGCAGGTAGCATAGACAAGGCCATAAATTTACCAATTGACTGCCACGTGTGGTACTGTGAGCTAGGCCTGAAGCCTGTGGTGGCCTTCCCAGTAGGGAAAATGGGAAAAAACACATCAGTAATAATATTACAAGAAATGGTACATCCATAAGGGTCTTTACTAAACATCTATGTTTATACCCATAGGATGTTGTTCCTGTTACCCATGGCAGCTGGTAATGTCTTCTTGGACTGGGTCATGGCTACAGCAGCAGTCAGCAACCAGTCCGATTATTGGGTATATAAATACCTCTTTCTATCAAATAATAATGATATGCCTTGGAATGCTCTGCTTTTCTGCTAACAGAATTAGAGGGACTGGTTCAACAGCATCAATAATATAATACAGGCTCACTGGGGATTGCCTCTACCTGGAGCCCAATTGCCAAGGCAATGGAGACCCAATAACATGTGCCCTTTATAGGTGTTGCCTGTTGCACCTGTATCCCTGATCAAGAGAATAATGCCATAGAAGCTTTAAATCATGTGTCGACTCAAATCCATGATGTAACTCAATTAGGTTTCTTTGATTCATTCTGGAACTGGATACGCACTTTACCTACTCATTGGAGTTCTGTTTTGCTAAAAAACATTATAATTGTAGTTTGTTTTTGCTTTTTATGCTGTTGTGTATACTGTGGATGTGGTTTGCAGGCACAAGCCATGCTGTATGTTATAGGCCCATGTGATTCTTCCTCTCATACCTCGCTGAGGGGCTCTCAACAAGATTGGCAGAAAGAATGTAAGTGCTTGGTATCGGGTGGAATATAAGATGATGGGTCCTCCACTAAGTTACTTAAGGGTGTATGTCCACTGCTTGAGCTCATGAAGGCTGGGTGGTGATTCAAGGCCATGGTATCTAGCCAAAGAACAGATATCCCTGAGAACCCAAACATCCCAGAACATATCTGGGAACATACCAAGAAAAAAAGTATCAAAGCACATAGTAGGCAAAGAATAAAAAAATTTGCTTAAAAGCTGCTTAGAGATGGGTGACGAGATGAATCTTTAAAGTTGTCCTGCTGCTTCTCAGAAATGCCCTGTATGTAAATCCTAATAAGCTCATCTACTCCCCAAACTGGACTTGTGTAAGTCATTCTTTGGTCTCTTGACTCCTTTTCAGTTTGGGGGAACATTCTTTTATACAGTCCTGGGTTTTTTCCAGTAACAACTATATATATGAGGGTTTATTTCCGGGCTCTTTGTTCTGTTCCATTGGTCAATATGTCTGTCTCTATGCCAGTACCATACTGTTTTGTTTACTATATTTTTGTAATATGTTTGAAAACAGAAATTGCATGACCTCTAGCTTTGTTTTCCTTAATATTGTTTTTGCTATTTGGGGTCTTTTGACATTTTATGTGAATTTGAGAATTTTTTTCTAGTTCTGTTAAAATTGCCATTGGGATTTTGATAGCGATTGCATTTCATCTGTAGATCACTTTGGATTGTTTGTACATTTTAACAATATTAAGTGTTCCTAGTCTATGAACAAAGGATATCTTTCCATGTAGCTGTATCTTCCTCAATTTCTTTCAGCAATGTTTTATAGTTTTGAATATATGTCTTTCACCTTCTTGTTTAAATTTATTTCAAAGTATTTTATTTTTTATGATGCTATTTGAGTGGATTGCCTTTTTTTTTGGAATTTTTCATGGCTAATGTATGGAAACACAGCTGATTTTTATAACTTTCAAATTTGCTGAATGCATTTACTCATTGTAACAGTTTTGTGGAAAATTCAGGGGGTTCTACATACACTATTATATCATCTGTGAACAAAGATAATTTTACCCCTTTTTTTCTATTTTGATGGCTTTTATTTTTTTTTCTTGCTTGAATGCTCTACTAGTACTGGCAGTACTATGCTGACTATAAGTGGTGAGAGTGGATATTCTTTCTCTGTACCAGCACTTAGTGGAAAAGCTTTCAGTTTTTCACCAATGAGTATCATGATTAGCTGTGGACTTTTTATGTGTGGCTTTATGTTGAGATAATTTTTATTTCTAGTTTTTTGAATGTCTTTATAATAGTAGAGTATCAAATTTTTATCAAATATATTTTTCTCTGCATCTTTTGAGATGATCATTTGGGTTTTGTCCTTCATTATTTTAATGTAGTGCATTACATTGCTTATTTTTATATATGAACCATCCTTGCATTAAGGAATAAATCTAATTTGACTGTGAATGTATAATCCTTACAATGTGTTGTTGAATTGGCTTACTAGTTTTTTGGTGAGGATTTTGCACCAAAATTCATTAAAGTCTATAGATTTCTTGCAGTATCAAGCTTTTCTTGTAGTGTCAGGGTAATGCTGTGTTCACAGGATGAGTTTGCAAGTGCTCCTTGCTCTTCACTTTTTGGAAGAATTTGAGCAAAATTAATGTGATTTTTTCTTTAATGTTTGGTAGAATTCTTCAGTGAATCATCTGGTCCTAGGCTTTTCTTTGTGTTGAGATTCTTTTATTTTTCTTGAGTCAGAGTCTTGCTTTGTTGCCCAGACTGGAATTCAGTGGCGTGATCATGACTCACCACAGCCTCAACCTCCTGGGCTTAGGCAATCTGTCAGCTTCAGCCTCCCAAGTATCTGGGACTATAGTTGCACACCACCACACCAGGCTAACTGTTGGGATTTTTTATAACTGGTTCAATCTTACTTATATGCCTATTAAGAATTTTATTTCTTTATGCTTTATTCTTATCTTCTAGGTAATCCTATTTGTTGCTTTATAATTGTTTATAATAGTTTCTTATGATTCTTTTTTTATTTCTGTGGCATTAGTTGTAATCTGTTTTATCTCATTTCTGATCAGAGGAGACAGTATGACTTCAGTCTTTTTAAATTTGTTAAGACTTATTTTGTGGCCTAACATATGATTTCCTCTGGATAATATTCCCTCTGTACTTGAGAAGACTGTGTATTTTGCGGTTGGGTGGAGTGCTCTGTATATTTATGTTGATGTGTTAGGTCTATACAGTGTTCTATGTGGTTTATTTATCTATTGTTGAAAGTGAGGCATTAACATATCTTACTATTATTAACAACATTAATAACAATGTTATTGCTCATTTTTCAGTTGTCAATGCTACTTCATATCTTTAGGTGCTTTTTAGGTAAATATATATTTGTAATATATGTTTATAATTAGGTGAATTCATGCTTTCATTATCATATAATGTCCTTTTTTGTCTCTTGTGAGAGTCTTTTTTTTCTTTTTTCTTTTTTTTGAGTCAGAGTGAAGGCCGGAGTGTAGTTGCATGATCATGGCTACTGTAACCTTGACCTGCTGGGCTCAGGTGATCCTTCTGCCTCAGACTCCCATGTAGTTGGCACTATAGGTATACGCTACCACACCTGGCTAATTTTTTGACTTATTGTAGAGATGAGATCTCACTATGTTACCCAGGGTTGTCTTGAACTACTGAGCTCAGGCATTCCTCTTATTTTGGTCTTCCAAAGTGCTGGGATTACAGGTGTGAGCCAGTGTGCCCAGACACTTGGGACAGTTTTTGACTAAAGTTTATTTTGTCTAACATAAATAAGGCTACTCCTGCTCTCTTTTATTTATTTTTAAATTTAATTTAATTTTACTTTTTTTTTTGAGTCAGAGTCTTTGTTGCCCAGGGTGGAATGCGGTGGCATGCTCACGGCCACTGCAGCCTTGACTTGCTGGATTTAGGAGATCCTTTTGCCTCAGCCTTCATGTAACTGGAACCGCAGGCTCACATTACCATGCCCAGTTAATTTTTTTCTTTACTGTGTAGACAAGGTCTTGCCAAGTTGCCCAGGTTGGTCTTGAACCCCTGGATTCAGTCAATTCTCTCACCTCTACCTCCCAAAGTGTTGGGATTACAGGCGTGATTCTCTATTCCCAGCCTCTTTCCCTCTTTTGTTTACCTTTTGCATGGAATATATTTTTCCATCCTTTAACTTTCAGCTTATGTACTTATATCTAAAATGAGCCTCTTATAGCCAGCATATAATTCAATCTTGGATTTAGGGGAAAAAAATCCATGTAGTCACTCTGTGTTTTGATTGGAAAGTTTAATCTATTTCCACTTGAAATAGTTGTTGATAAAAGAAAGATTTAATATTATTTTGTTAATTGTTTTATTTATTTCTTGCAGCTATTTTTTTTCTACTTTTCTTTTCTTGTGTGTATTTTGTATAGGTTATTTTTTGTGTGGTTACGGATAACAACTTAACTTCAACCACATACACAAACTCTACTCCTTTACATCACCGTTTCCTATTTTATGTTATTGATGTCACAATTGCATTTTACAATTTTTTGTATCCATTAACATAGTTTTATTGTTATAGTTATTTTCATACTTTTGTCTTTTAAATTTTATAACCTAATTAAAAATGCTTTATGCAACAACATTACAATATTGTTTGTTTATGTATTTACCTTTACCAGAGAGTTTTACATTTTCTTTTTCTTTTGTATTTCTGCCTAGGAATAACTAGACACTTTAATTTGAAGAATTGCCTTTAGCAATTTCTGTAAGGCAAGTCTAGTGGTGATGAACTCTCAGCTTTAGTTATCTGGGAACACCTTTATTTCTATTTCATTTCTGGAGGACAATTTTGTCAAATATTGTATTCTTGGCTGGTACTTTTTTCTTTTAACACTTTGAGTATATCATCTCATCTTCCTCTGGTCTGTAAAATTTCTGCTGAGAAATCTGCTGATAATATTATGGGAGTTCCCTTGTACATGATGAGCTGCTTTTTATCATTTCTGCCTTAAAGATTTTCTTATTTTCTTTGACTTCTGTCAGTTTTAGTTTAATGTGTCCTAGTATGGATGTCTTTTAGTTCAACTTAGTTGGAGTATTTTAGGCTTCTTGAATTTGAATGTCCATTTCCTTCTTCAGATTTGGGGAGTTTTGGCTATTAGTGTTTAAAATATGCTTTCTGCTCTATTATTTTTCTATTTTCCTTCTAGCACTCTCATAATATGTATACCTATTTGTGTAATGGTGTCCCATAAGTTTCTTAGAACTTACTTCTTTTCATTCTTTTTTCTTCAAGTTCCTCCGACTCAATAATTGAAAATAAACTGTCTTCAAGTTTGTTAAGTCTGCTGGTGATGCCCTCTAGTGAATTTTTTCAATCAGCTATTGTATTCTTCAGATCCAGAATTTTTGTTTGGTTCATATTTTATACACACACACACACACACACACATACACACACACACACACACTCTTTTCTATTTCTTTGTTGTTTTTTTTGTTCACGCATTGTATTTCTGATTTTTTAAAGTTGTCTATCTGTATTCTCTTGTAGTTTAATGATTTAATTTCAGACTATTATTTTGAATTTTTTGTTTGGTGGTTCATAGATTTCTTGAGATTTATTTTCTCTGACTGGACAGTGTTTTCCTATTTGTTTGTGTACCTTTTTTTGTTGTTGTTGTTGTTGCTGTTGTGATATTTGCATTTTAAAAAGCAGCCATATATTTTTGCACCTTGTAATGGATTAGCTTTGTACAAGGGAAGTCCTTAACCACTGAGCCTGGCTAGAGATTCTGGGGGCCTCTCAAACCTCTTGTGGAGGCTTATCTTCCCTGGGCCTGTGCATATAATATCCCAATTAGAGAAGTATGCTTGCTTATTTTTCAGGGGCTTGTAATATCTTCCTCTCTCAATTGTCTGCTTTTGGTCCTGCAACAAGCTCCTGAGCTCTCTTTTGTTCTCTGAAACCCAGGCATCAAGGTTTGCTAGTTATGTAAGTACTCTGAATCAGGCAAGATGGAAACTAGTTTCTTAAATAGTCCTCCAAAAAAACTTTAATAGTGGATGTTTGTTCCACCTTCTCTTTTCTTCCCAAAAGGAAAGTCACTAACTGGGTAATTTCTTCTGATCTCAGTGAGCTGTGGCAGTTTCTGTTTGTGATTTCATAATTTCTCTGGTATTGTCACAGCTGCTGAGCTCTTTTTTTGTTTTCAACAAGCCCCCAGCACCCTAAGTAATAATAGTTTCTTGTCAGTGCTTAGAGTCTGCTGAGACAGAAACCAGTACCTCAGTCCCCACCCCCACCCCATGAAAATTAATGTCTATACTTCTCTTTCCCTATCAAGGAGAAATTTCAAGTTGAGATTTATTCCACATTTCCCTGTGCTAGCTTGGGGCAGAGGCTACCATGATTGAAATAAAATGGTTCTTCTTACTATTTCAATGTAGCTATTCTTGGTTCTGGGCTTGTCTGTGGTGCTTTGACTTTCTAACTGGGTTCTAGATTTCTCAAAAAGGCTTTTTGGACCTTACATTGTTAATTTAATGTTCATATGAGTAAATGAGGTCTTGGGCCTCTTAGTCTTCCGTTTTGCTCACTCTATCCTTATATTTTTCAGTTCAAGTCTTAGTGGGTAATTTGAGTCTCTTTATCTTTCTTTTTTAAGATTCTCAATTCCTTTGCTTCTTGACACTACAAACTCAGAATTCTTCTCATTCCTCTTTAAGCATTGCTTGTTTGCCTTGTAGAATTTTCTTCATATTCTTTATACTTAACTGTTAGAATGCTTTTCTCATTCATAATACTCTCTCTCTTAGATTTGAACATTTATGCCTGTATTACCAGTAGTTCAGCTAGATGTAGTGATTTTGTGGTTATAAGTCTCCTCATAGACTTTGCTTCTTCTAACCATCATGACCATAGCTCATTCTATCTCAGCCTAGAATGTCCTTTTCTTTCAAGTCTCTGCTTAGTGTCCTTTCTCTTCCACACCCGATGTATGTCCATCCAATGTCTAATTAGTTCATTATTGACTTTGGTTTTGTTGGATGACATTTTCTGATCTCATCCCAAAAGTCTGAGATTACATTTTTTATATTATTACCTGAAATCTTTGATATTTTTATCAACTGAATGGATTGGGTATCTCAACTGATCATATTGACTATACCCTTAATTCTAGTAAACATTTTTTAGTGATTCTGGCCAGATGAGTTACTTTTCTTATGCATCAATATTGTTAATCAGCTTTTCTTTCACTTATAAATAATTCATTAAACAGATTTTGTGTACTTGATAAGTGATAGAGAATGGACACCATGCATATCAGAAACAAAACAGATCAAATGTAACCATCTAAGGAGTTAAGATAGAAATTGTGGGGGAAAGTCAGACAACAAATTAAAAATATGATTTTTTTTAATCAGGTGGCATCTGCTACGAAGAAAATAGAGTAGATCAGGGAAATATAGTGTGAGGTTGGGAACAGGAGGTTGCTAATTTAGGTGGGATGACCTGAACTGGGACCTGAGGCAAGTGAGAGAGTGAATTCTGTGCATTTCTTTTTGCAGCAGGAATAGTGACTACAGTTATGAGTGTGCTTGGTATGTCTGAAGATCTGAAAGAGGACCAAGGTACCTGGAATGAAGTGAGCAAAGAAGAGAGGATAAATTTGGAGGAGTAACCTGGGCCATAGCAAGCAGTAAACTGTAGGCCTTGTAAGGTGTTGAATCTTTCAACATTCTAACTTTTCCTCTTTATTGGATGATTGCTGTTGGCATACAAATATCTTCCACTTAAACAAAGAAGCAAACAAATGACTCTTCCCTAGCCTCACAGCTTCCTTTCAGTCTTCTTCTTACTTTTTAGTTCTCATTTAGTACATTTGTTTAATATACTTGCCATCATCTCCACTAATACACCAGGGATCAAGCCCCTATTTATTGTACCTAGTTAGACTATGCAATAGTCTCCAGCTGGTCTTCCTGTTTCCATTCTTCTTAATTCTTTTACTTGAACTTACCACTTTGGTCTAGTCTCAACAAAGCAGCCAGATTAATTGTAGGAGTTTTCTATTCCCACAGTAACAAATCACCGCAAACTAGTAGTTTGAGAAAATACAAGCTTATTATCTTTTTTTTTTTTTTTGAGTTGGAGTCTCACTCTGTCGCCCAGACTGGAGTGCAGTGGCCGCTCCCGGCCACTGCAGTGTCGACCTGCTGGGCTCTGGCGATCCTTCCACCTCAGCCTTCCAAGTAGCTGGAACTACAGGTGCGTGCTACCGCCCGGCTAATTTTTTGATTTATTGTAGAGATGAGGTCTTGCTTGCCCTGGCGGTTTCGAACCCGTGGGCTCAGGCAATCCATTCACCTCAGCCTCCCAAGGCATGGGATTACAGGCTGAGCCACTGAGCCCGGCTAATCTCTAACCAAGGTATAAGATGGTCTCAGTGGGATAAAACCAAGAGGAAGGCAAGTGATGACTGTGTTCAATTTCTTTACATTTTCCAGCTTCTAAAGGCCACCTGCATTCTTTGGCTTATAACCCCTCTTCTCCATCTTCAAGGTAAGCAATGGCAAGTGAAATACTTCTCACATCAAATCATTTTGACTTCCTTTTCTGCCTCCTTCTTTTGGTTTTAAAGACCCCATGATTACAGTGATCATGACTGGATGATCCAGAATAATCCCCCTATTTTGAAGGGGTCAGTAAATTAGCAGCTTCAATTCCTTTTTACCATGTAAAATGACATATTCACAGATTACAGGGATTAGAGTGTGGGCACCTATAGACACCATATTCTGCCTACTACATTAATTCTTTAAAATGTAAGTCAGATCACATTGCTTTGCTTTTGAAATCCTTCAAGACTTCTTATAAACTTCAGAAGTCTTACAATGGTTGAGAAGGTTCTCATGGTCAATCTGGTTTCTCTGACTACAAGGTGGAGACCAGAGTGAGATGAGGTAGGTACATAGCGTGCAAAATTTAAGGAGACTGTCCTTCTCAGGTTCTTGTACCTGAATGCCTCTTCGGCCCTGCCAGACTGTGTTTCTGACCTCATCTGCTGTCTTCCCCTGTGCTCACTTCACTCTATCCAAAGTCATCAGCGTGTTGTCCCTTAAGTACACTCTTGCTTCAGTGGTTTTATACTTGCTATTGCTTCAGAACTCTGGGACATTCTTCTCCTAGATATTGGCATAGCTTAATTTTATACTTCATTTAAATCTCTTGTCAAATGTTGTCTTCTCTGAAATATATTTCTGACAATTCTATTTGAAACACAGCCTCATCACTTTTTAATCCCCTTACCCTGTTTTATTTTTTCCTCTTAGTACTTATCATTCCTGACATCATGTTATTGTTTATTTGTTTTCCATTTTTTTCTACTATATCAGAAGTACCATGAAGGCAGAGTCTTTGTCTTTAATACTGTCTTATTACCAATGTATAGAACAGTGTCTGGCATATCGAAGATGCTCACTATGTACTTGTTATATGAAAGGAAAGATATGGCAAATTTATTTCTATGTATGAGAATGGTAACATTCATCGAGTGTTTTCTATAAGCTAGGCATTGTTCTATAAACTCTAAGTATATTAACTGATTTATCATTTCACTGTTTTCAGATGAGAAAACTGAGGCATGAAAAGACCAAGTAACCTGACAAACTGACACAACTAGTAAGGTTAGGATTCTGTTTGAATCTCAGTAAAGTGGTTCTAGAAGTCATCACTTGCCCATGTCTATTCTCAGATTGTTTTTGTTTTTTATGATTTGTGTAGGATGTTAAAAATGAATATATGCTATAATATACTATTAAATTATTAAATTTGATGTCAGTTGTAAACATGGTAACTACCTCAATAAACATTAATATTATTGAAAGTTTTGTTAGAATTTTCTGGGTAAAATTATAAGAGAGGATAATTTATTGAGCATTTATTAATTTGTATAGGTCAGGCTATTAAAGCAAATTAAATATTGTTTTCATTCTAGTGCATTTATTGGAGTTTAAGAGTTTAAACTGACTATTCTTTTTTCCAATAAGTCCAGAATTAGGGAAAAGTTGGGAGCAATTTATGTGGATAAGCTTTGAAAGGTGGCAAAGGATGAGAAAGAAAGCAAGGGTGAATTTTATCAATATTTAAAAATATGAGATAAAATTATTTTTAATAAGTGAGAGTGTTGAATTTAAAGAGGTGTGTGCCAGATGGTCTGCTGGAAATTCAGCACTATTTTCCCTCTCTTGCATTTACTCCCGACTTCTTGGTAATAAGATTTTCCCAAATCTGTGCCAGCAGGGTTCTGGATTAGATTCCACCGATGAGAGGCTCTTGTGCAAGATTTGGAAGACAGAAGAGCAGCAGAAGCCATGATTGCTCCTGCAGGCAGGTTCATGGGCTTCAGCAGATGGGCATATGTGAAACTGTGCCAGCAGCTTCCCAGCGTCCTCCTGTGTATCACCTACTTTGAGGCTGTAGGCAGCTGAGCTCACTGGTGACAGTAGCCTGTCCACTTGCACATCCTCCTTTCCTGCAAATCAGTGGTGGCTTTTCCTGACTTTTGTTGCCCTGTAGCTGATTTTGTAAACCTCTAACTTATTTTATTACATTTTTTCCCTGCATAAATGACCTAAACTGGCTTCTGTTTTTCTGAGTGAACCCTGATTGCTACATACAATTTTATCAGTAAGAATGTTATTTGATATGTGTTTTATAATAAATGTATCCCCAAAAGATGTTAAAATTCTTTTCTTTAAGAGAATAGTGGAAACATTAGTGTCAATAATTGCCTTAAAATATTTCAATTGAGTTGTTAAAATAGGTAAATCAAATCAGTTATTCAATAATTAATATTTATTATCAATATTTAAACTTGCTCAGTACTCTTAACTTCTGAAATAAAGTAGTAAAGTTGAGGAATGCTTCCTTGGCAGACTTTCAACAAAAGTAGAAGAGACTTGCAAATACTGTTCAGAATTATTTGTATGCAAATAGTCTCTTTTTCAAAGGAAGATATCTGCACTGTCTCCCAATTCTTTTTATCACTACCACTTTCTATCATGTTTTATTTATTTTTTGTCATTGATTATTCATTTATAGAACTTATAGTTGTCACAAGTTGTGGGGACACAAAATATTCTATGCTATTAAACTAAGAATAGAACTATAATGATTCATCTTTGTACAGGGCTTTTAGTTTATAAAGCATACCCCATGCATCACATCATGGAATCTTCACAGATTTAAGCTCAAGTCTTGTGTTTCACCAATTTCTTATACTTTCCCATATCTTAGCACTGCATTTAAAAAAATTACTTTAAAGATGTGGGGTACAATTCAGGTTAGGCATACAAATATTCATTATGCAGGTGCCCTTGTTGATGAGGTGTGCCTCCCCTTCCCCCCGAAGATTCCCACTACTGGCAATTATTTTCTTAAAGTATTGCGATAATTATTCAAGGTCCACTTTTGAGTGAGAACATGTGATGCTCAGTTCTTTGTTTCTGTGATAGATAACTCACTATTATAGACTTTAAGTCCGTCCAAGTTGATGAGAAGTTCATAATTTGTCCTTCTTTATGGCTGCATAATATTCCATTGTGTATATGTATCACATTTTTTTTAACCCAGTTCAACTTCGAGGGGCAACACGGTTGGTTCCACTTTTTGCTATTGTGAATAGAGCTGCAACAAACATATGTGTGCGGGTATCTTTTTTGTAGAATGACCTTTTCTTACTATAATGTCTAAGAACGTGCTTTTATCCATGGCTCTGATTCCTACTCTTTCATTTTGGAATAATTATTCAATCCCATCCATTCTATTAAATAGGAAATATCTAACTTTTCTACACAGTAGGTGTTCAAGAAGTGGCTGTATCGTTGGTCTACTTGAGACCTCATTCAACTCTCTAGCTTCCTCCAATGCACTTTTACCCCTATTATCTCCTAACTATGCTGCCCTCCTTTCTCCACCTTCAAGGAGAAGTTCAAGTGCCACTTCCTCCTTGAAGCCTTCACCACTGCCCAAATTAAGACTTGGCCATTCCCTCTTCACACTTCCTTTAAAGGTCTCTTGTTACACTTTCCACCTCATTTCTCCCTCTAAAAACAACGTGTGTGCCTGCCTCCCCAGTGGATTGAAAATGTCATATTCTTTTTTCCATTTCCCAGTGCCCAGCCTATTGCCTTGCAAACAGTAGACACTGAGTATTTTCAGAGTGATGCTGAGGCACACACACAAGAGAGAGGAGGCCAAGAGAGGGAAGCATACACGGGCTGGGGCAGAGGTGCACAGGTGGGTAGTCCGTCAGCTCCGAATGCAGTGGAATCACAGCGACACCAGTCCTCGATGACATCTCCAGTCCCTGAGCACCAGAGAGAGCTCATAGTGGCCTCCTGCAGAAGCTGCATGAAAGAGCAGGGAACAGAGTGAGCATTGGAAAGCCAGATCTGGGCCGTTAGAGTCAAGAGGCAGAGCATCAAGGTTCTGTGAGCTCTAAATGACTTCTGGCCGTGGGTGTGTGTCTAACATACTTACTCCAAGAGATTGTCTCTGGGAAGCCCGAGCCTTGAAAGACCCTGGGGTGTGCCTCTCCCTTTAGCATAACAGTTCCACCCTGTGGCTATGGGCTGTCACGTTGAGAGAGGTCATATTCCACCCTCCATCCTCTGCACATTCCTCTCCATCATTCCACCCCTTGGCTCTAGGAACAATGACCTCTCCATCACACAGCTTCCGGGTGGCTCCTCTTCCCTCTGTCCAGAGGCACCTAGCCCTCTCCCAAAGGCCTCGCTGTGCATCCATAGCTGCCTCAGTGTTCCCTTGGCATTCCTTCAGCATGCCTTGTATCCTGCCTGCAACATTTACATAATTCTGCCTTGGGTTGTGATGAGGCATTTCTTAATAGACCATGAACAGAAGAAGCAGCGTGGAACAGGCTGAGCTGGGCTGGGAGCTGTCTGCTCTGGGCTCGGACTTCAGCTCTGCCCATCACTGCAAGTGACTTTGGGGGAGCTGCCTGAACTCAGTTTCCTCCATGATAAAATGGGATAAAAATAAGACTTTCCTCATAGGCTTGTTGTGACAATTAAATAAAATAATATGTGCCAAATGAAATAATACGTACATAGTACCTGGTACACATTAGTCACCAACAAATGCCAGCAATTATTCTTATCTTTGAATAACAGGATTTGAGTCTTATGTTGAACTTTGTAACCATCACAGAGCTTAGCAGAATTCTTTACAGAGATATTTACTACTGAATAAAAGGACAGAAGAATAACATTAGACCAGTGAGGTAACAGAACCTGTGATGGGACAATTCCCTGGTGAGGAAGCGATTCTTGATAGGGTTCTGGCCCATTAGTGGGGCCCTTCTGCCTCACCTCCAGCCTAGGGTGAGGGGGACCAGCCACAAGGCACAGGGCTGGACACAGCTGGGTTTTGTCTCTGGGTTAATTCAATGTCTGCAGCTTTGGTGGTTTCCTGGGATTACCATTTTCACTCTCACCATGCCCAAACCTGATCAGTAGGTTAGAGAAGTATAGCCTAGCTAACATGGAAAATGTTAGCAAATTTAATTGGCAGTAGTGGGAAACTGTCAGGGGAAGGAGGGTGGGTTTGGCATTTGAGGAAAACTGCCAGGGGAGGGAGGGGCATGTCTCACCAACAAGGGTAACTGCATAATTTGTATACCTAACTCTGAATTGCATCCCACATCTTTAAAATAAAAATAAATAAATAAAAATAAATAAATAAAAATAAATAAATATAAAATAACATCAAAAAAAGAAAATTTAAAAAAGAGAGAAAGTAGAAAGAGAAAAAGAAAGGAGAGAGAAAAAGGAGAGAGAGAGAGAGAGAGAGAGAGAGAGAAAGGCAGATAAAGATAGAAAGATGAAAGGAAAGAAAGAAAGAAAGAAAAGAAGAAAGAGATAACTCTACAAAAATAAAATTTCCAAACCTGAAGCCAGCATCTCACATCCCTTCCTTCAGAACCTTACCTAGGCCACCTTATGTTTAAATCGTTGGAATAAGGGCCATACTAACCCTCTCCCCAAATTGGGATCCTCTAGGGAACAGGAACTAATTCATGATTATAAAATTATAATTTGTGCAGAGTTTTAGAATTTATGAAACCCTTTTAGATGCTGACACTTTGAGGGCCCGTTATCACAATTTGCAATGGAGGAAACTGAGAGTCAAAGAGGTGAGGTGGGGCAACTCCCTTGGGTCCCCCTCCCACTCTGGAAGCTTTACTGTCCTCTCAATAAATCCTTATTTCTCAAAAAAAAAGAGGTAAGGTGACTTGCCCAGGGTCACAGGTCCATAGACAGGGCAGCACCAGCATGCGGGTTCAGCATAACACAAAGAGCATCCAGCTCTTTCCACCAGACACTCCTAACTCTGTATCCACCCACTCCCATCATGAAGCAGTGACCAGTAAGCACTCACTTTATGCCTTACCTGACTGAACCAAATTCAGATCAAAAGGTGCATTGCTGAAATCTAGAAAAGTCGACTTTCTGAGACAGGTAGGATAAAGAAGCAACACTCACAGGGTCTTCAGTCAACCATGATTTGCTATGCACTTACAAGGCACCATTTCCTGTGTTCAGCATTGAGGATACACAGACGCACAAGACACATATGGCCCCTGACTACACATATCTTACAGTCAGATAATAAACAAGCAAACAAAAGTTACCTAAACATCCCAAACGCCACACCTGTGGCAAGGGCTCCAAAGGTAAAGCATTAAGTGCTCTGAGCACATACGGTGGCAGGAGGGATAAGGAAGAGTGGATTATCCCACAGAGGGGTTCAGGAAGCCTCCGTGAGAATGTAACCTTTTATCTGAGCTCTGAGGGTTGGATCAAAAGTTATCTGGTCACAAAAGCTGGAGTAGAGTTCCAAGTAAAAATAACAAGATTAAGAAGATTTAAGCCTAGAAGAAACTGAGGAAAGGTTGGTCTGTCTGTAAAAGACAGAGTGGAGGGCAGAGACACTCAGGCATGAGAGGGAGGCAGGGCTGGAATAGAGAGAACCTTGTGGGCCACAGCGAGGCAGGAGCCACATCTGAAGAGCATGGTAAATCATCAAGGTATTTTAAGCAGTGGAGCGACATGATCAGATCTTCAATCCAAAGGAGTGAGGACAAACACCTATGATAGCAAACACTGTAGATGCCATTTCTTGAAAAGCTTTGACTTTCCATCTCTGATTCACACTGCTCTGTGAGAGTTCCTGCTGTCTGAATCCTGAGCTGCATGTAACTGAAAATGATTGGATGAGAGTGGAAGAGAGAAATTAAGAAGGAAGGCATTTGGAAAGAAAGAAAAATGAAAACTACATTTTTCTTAGTTCCTACAAGGTGCCAGGCATTGCATGGGAAACCACATTTGTTATTAGATTTAATCCTGATTCCAGGAAAGAAATAACAATTTCCAATTTCTGTTTTTGTTTTTGTCTAAGGAGAGTGGCTGAACTTTTAAGCCAAGTTCATCTATCCATTTATTGGATGGATAGATACTATACATCCATTATCCAAATGGATAATAAGTTATCCACTTATTCATCTATTCATTCATTTCTTTAGCTGAGCAGCAATTATGCATTAATCAATGCTAGGCACTGGATTCCACAGAAGAAAAAGCATCTCTTATAGTCTAGAGGATGGTAAACAATTATGTAAACAACCATGAAAATAGGTGATGTGTGCTGTAATGAATGCGTCCACACACAATGGGAATTACTCAAATGGATACCTGTGTTGACCTGGGAGGACAAGAGGACTCCTGACAGCTGGTGATGTTTGAGTTGAAACCGAAGTAATAGCAGGAGTTTTCCAGTGGCTCCCAGAAATGTGGGCAAGGACATTCTTGGGACAGAGAGTTCAAATCTGAAGGGTGAGATGCACGAAAGAAAATGTGTCGTGTTTCAGGAGTGACATGCAGTTGAATGTTGAAGTATAAAGTACAGATAGTAGCAACCTAACTATGTAAGTGAAGACAAAATTGGATCACAAACTGCCTTGTAAGGATGTACTAAAGACGTTAGATTGTATTCAATAGACTCTGCAGAACTATTAAAGTACTGTGATGCCAAATTATCCAAAGTCCGTATTAGACAGTTCTTGGTCTCCTGACAAGGAGACCAATAAGTAGGTTATTCTAATAAGATAGTAGCCTAATATCACAATGGATGCTGGGAATATTTAGGCTGTGACAGGGGGAATCATAAAAGAGGAAGGCTTCCAGAGATATTTGCGACTCTTGGTGAAGGAATAGCTGTTGGGAATGATGAGGAAATTGTGGGGTGCACACCTAGTCTCTAGTTTGGGCAACTCAGAGGACGGCAGTGCCATTCACTGGGATGGGAGCACAGCAGGTATGGCTTTGGCATGGAAGACGGTGGGTCCAAATTTGTGGGGTTTGCGATATCTGGTTGGTTATGTGGTTTGACCTAACTTTTTCTTTATCATAATTAAGATTAGGCTGAAATATGGCATCAGAGATGATACAGACTAACTGAAGGAGGACACCAAGACCAAGAGAGGTCAGAAAGTAGGCCCAGAGGCATTCCAGAGAGATGGAGATAAAAACACACACTGAGTGACTAACGTTGTGACTTAGCCACCCTCTGCTCCGTAGTTTCTTCACTTTTCATCTCCGTTCTTCAGCAAAGGGCAAAATTAGAAGGGAACGCAGAAGAACAGAGAGGATGCCGAAGACAGAATGTCCAAGGAAGAGAGGAGAGCAAGAAACAAGTGATGGTAACTGAACTCCAGCTAGGGCCACCTTGCCTATGTGTATAGAGATTAGGGTGTTCAAAATACGGCCAGATGGAAAGCATCTGCCAACCCATCTCTTAAGACTGGTGTAGGAAGAGAGGGACAGTTTGGCAAGTAGAGGATCCAGAAGGGGGTTGCTGAAGACAGGCCCCCTCTGGATTCCTCATTTTGCTTGAGATCCCTGAGCAGGACGCTCAGGCTGCATGTACCCCACCCCCAGCTCTGCATGCCCGTGCCACAGGATGGTTCTGGGTGTCCCCTCTGACTTGCTGCTTCCAGGCAAGTAGCCCAGGAGCTCTCGGGGTATCCACTGCAACAGACTTGGGTGCTCACAGAAGACTACAGGGGTGGTTAGGGGAGAAGGGGAGGGCTGAGCACTGAGTCAAGGCCACTGCAGCTCTGGGTCTCTGTGACCCAAGGTCCTCCATCTCTTTATCTCTTTGAGCCGCCCTTCCAGCGGTCTCTTCTCTCCAATTCTCTCTTCTCTTCCCATAGCTGCCTCTGTCAGACTAGAGAGGAATTTGTAGGCCATGAGAACAATTTATCTTTTTGTTCCTGTGAAAACCCTTATTTTCAAACACTCAATGAAATATCTGTGGCAGAGGCGGGTAGGCGAGAGAAACACACACACATACGAAATCCCTCCTGTTGTCTGAGCATTACCTAAGAAACAAACTGTGACACACCAGGTGTTCCTTAAAGGAGAAAAATAAAGCAATTATCACCCCACCTGGGTGGGCACAGCTCACTGCTGTGGCTCCTGCTGTCGTGCCCTTAGGGCTGCCTTTGCCCAGAGACTCAGATGTCCCACCCCTGGAGTGTTTTCGTTTTCACTTTTGCTGTAGTGGTTGTTGTTGTGTGTCTTGACTCACTCTGATCTCTGTGTTCTTGAGGAGGTGGGCGATCTGGGGAATGAGCTGAGCCACTGCCTCTGCCACTTGTCTCCAGCCTCTCCTTCTGGGTTCAGCCAGATGCCGCCTGGCAGCTTTGGGAAGGGAGAGGCAGAGGCTCCGGAGGAGTGGCTGGGAGGAAGTCCTGAACCAGCAGCATAATAAAAGGCAGAAAGATCTGTATAGACGTGGCCTTTTGTTCTTAGAGCCAGACTGATGGGCAGGAAACCAACCTTCTCCAGGTCGAGGCTGCCAAATTCTTCCCTATGAGACCCCTGCCCGACATGCTCTTTCCAGTCCAGCTGCTCCTGGTTGGGGCCTGAAGACCTGCATGGGGGGCTAGCTCACCTCCCATTCCAACAAGGGCAGGATGGGAGTCTCCTCCCCACGACTGTCCCCCGAGCCAGGAAGGTCCTCTGAGCAGTGACTTTGGCGATTGCAAGTGTTATGCCTCCTTATCTGCCGGCTTTCCTCCAGCCCCTTTTGGTTCAAAGTCTTAAACCAGTACTCAGCTGTGACTCCTGAATCATATTACTATGGGTGTTGTGGGTGCAATGATTTGACTTAATGTGCAAACATGCAAATCTAAGCAAATTAGGTGCTCAGATTTGCTAAACAAAAAGCCTCACGACCCAGATTCCAGCATGGTGTCCAACTGCTCCCTGTTGCTTCTCCCATGCCATTTGGAAAGCCTTCTGTTGTTGCTGACACCTCCCAGGGCCAAGAGTCCCGGGCCTCTTACCCTCTGGGTCTGGTTGTTGGTCACTAGCTCATAGATGGGGGCTGCTTTGGTCACCTCCAGCAGAACAGGTTCAGCAGGGGTGTCAGGACTGGATGTCACGTGACACAGGGGGCAAGACGAGGGGCACCGTCCCTTGCTCTGGCACTCCATGCGGACTCCGGCCGCCATGCGCTTGGTGCCAGAGTCTGACAGACTGGCGATGTATTCTGGGAACGTCAGCACCTTGGGGTCTCTTTCCCGCTCCTCTGACTCATCGGATGGGGAGTTGCCTGCCAGATACAAACGAAAGAAAGAGTGAAGGAGTCAAAAGAACAAGAACTGGCATGACCTTGTGAGTGCTGGGGTCCAGTTCTTGGGAGGTCAGAAAATGCACTTAATCTGGGGCATCCACCCTTCCTGTGACCTACAGAGTTGGAAATGGCCCTTCCAGGTGTGAGCCAGGGTTACTCCCTGAGCATCATCAGCTCCACTGACTCCCTGGAGGGACGCTTCTGCGGGACCTGTGCTGACGACCTCCGCAAGAATACAACCAACAACAGTGGCTGATACCTCCTAGGGTGTGTAGATAAAGTGAAGATATTAGCAGTATCCACCTCAGCCTTGTGAAATGAATGAATGGCAGGTTGCTTTTAAAGCACATTGCCCAATGGCTAGCACATGTCAAACCATCATCACAACAGTTTTAACCATAAATATAGCTGAGATTCGTGAAGCCTGTACTCTAAAAGTGAGATCCATTCAAGATCTTCAAGATCACCTTTAACCACTGTAACTCTCTGCATTTCTTGACCCATTGTATAGGTAAGGAAAGTAAGACCAAGAGCTTCAAGTTCACACAGTCAGTATATTGTGAGAGCTGGGATTTGAATCCACTTTTGCCTTATTCCCAAGTCTTTAGGTCATAGAGGAAGAAGAGAAGGATTTATCTGCTTCATTATTAATCAATGTATTGAAGTTGGGAAGGGAATTTTGACTTTTCCAAAAGGATCTGCATGCCAAAGCCAGAGAGATGAATCCGTATCAATTGTGTTTGATCAATAAAGGTAGACAAAGAAGTCTTTGACCTATCTTTGGTGGCAAACGTGGGAAATATCTGGGTGGCAAACATGGGAAATATCTGCCAGAGAGGAATGGTTTGTTCCCTATACTAAAAACCACTGCTTGATATTTCTCTTTCCAGTCCTTCATCTAACTTAGTAATTCTAAAGGAAGATGGAAATAGAGTTTGCTGACAAAAAGCCACTGGATTTCTTTTTTTTTTTTTTTTTGAGTTGAAGTCTCACTCTGTCACCCAGACAGGAGTGCAGTGGCCACTCCTGGCCACCGCAGCCTCGACCTGCTGGGCTCCGGTGATCCTTCCGCCTCAACCTTCCGAGTAGCTGGAACTATAGGCGTGCACTACCACACCGGGCTAATTTTTGATTTATTGTAGAGGTGAGGTCTCGCCAAGTTGCCCGGGCGGTTCTTGAACCTGCGGGCTCAGGCAATCCACTCACCTCAGCCTCCCAAGGCGTGGGCTTACAGGCTGAGCCACCGAGCCCAGCTGCCACTGGATTACTTAAGAGATTCCTGACCCCTTTCAGCACAGTTGTAGCCCTGAACATGAAACAAATTCAAAGAGACCGCTGGGCTTTTGGAAATAATGAACAAATACAAAACATTCATCCTGGATCCCTCAGACTCATCAAGAATGTGATATTTGATGGGTTGGGTCTTTGGAGGGTTTGGTTGGAAGGATTTGCAAAGTGGCTCCAGAAGGTGACTGTGAGATATGAGTCATCGACTTTATAAGAGCTTTCTCTTAGGGTGTCCAGGGAGCACTCTGCTGTGCCATCTTGTTTGCTGTGTGATATGCGCTAATTTGGAAGTGGCTTGAGCATTTCAGCACAGTTGGGTCTCTTTCATAGAAAAATCATCATGAGGCAGATGAGGTATCTTTGCCTGGCAGTGCCATTGACATTGGACTCCTTCGAGCTAAAAGCAAAGAACTCGGGGACTACCAATATGGTATATAATTCAGTTCACATTTGCATTTTGTTTAATAATGGTCCAGGCCCTTCCTGAATTATAAGAGAACGGCATAACTGCACACACTGAAAATAGGAAGGCTGGCATCAGTCAGAATTAGCCCTCAAATCCCAACACCCACAGGTATATCTTCATTAACACTTAGGCTTATGAAGCTCCATCTACCCCATGGCTGAGAGTATTTGTAAAGTGGCCCCAGACTGGCCTCCTCCAGCCCCTGGCCAGGCCTCCAGTCTTTTTCCATCTACTGAATGGACTGGGTAGGAATAAGTAGGGGTGGCGTAAGATCTTTGGATCTGTAGTGTGATTTCTGGGCAGCCAGGCCTTTATCCATTGAGAAAGTAAATTCCTCCCCTCTACAAAACAAAATCAATAAAAATGCACTTTATTTTCAAAATACCATTTCTGAAATGTTGCCATGCAAGCCACCCCAGGCTTGAGGGTCTCTTTATGGGCTCTCAGACCCCTCACAGTCAGATGCCTCTCCTTACCGACCCACAGCCCTCCTTGTTGAGAATACCTTCAACAGAGGCTGGAGAAAGAGTTTCGCAAAATGACCGCTAGATGGTGACATTCAGTTTAAAATGACTTGTGAGAGAAAAGGATACATTTTGTGTGACCATTTGGGCCCCACAGAAAATAAACTTATGGAAAAGTAACACACAGCTACTTTTAAAAATTTGGTGGAGGTACAATTTTTTTTCAATCGGATGATAAAAAATTAGGCAGTAAAACAATTCCAGACCACTTAACCTAAGGAGAAAAGAACAGAGAGACATAAGTACTGACAGGATAATTAAGAGACAGTAAACTCAAAAGGGAAAATACCCCACCCCACCTCCCAGTATCCTTAACATGGAGTAGAAGTTACTTCAAAGGGGAAGTAATATGCCATTAAATTCCTTTCTTCTCACTTTAAATCCCCAAATACCCAGGGACTCTTCTCTCACCCCAACTCATTCATGATTTAGAACAGACATACGTGGCCACTAGAGGGCGCTGCGACCACAAGCACCGCCTGGAGCGGGAGGTCCGAGGTGATTCCAATTAAAATCAAGATGCAGCGATTATCCCTCGAAATCCTTCAGCCCCAGGTATTGGCAAGGTTAGCAAATAGAGAGGAAAGAGACGGAGGTCGTAGGAAACGACACTGGGAGCCCACCACACGCTCGTCTTTATTCAGAATCACATTTTCTGTCCCCCCAAAATCTTCAGGTCCATATAAGAAGGATCCTGCTTAAGACAAAGACCAACCGCCCCTCTGGTCCCCTCGTGGGGCAGGATGGAGCTGTCCAGAGATGAGCTGGATTTACACGGGAGTGATGCGCAGGGAGCTCCCCAAAGCCATCTATTTAGGATCCGGCGAAGAATAGAGACGTGTGTGAGAGAGAGATTTTTCAAAGGAGAAATGCATTTCCTATGTGCAGTTAAAGATACAATTGGGAAATACTCTTTAAAATGATAGAGTCCGGTGGTGAAAGCCCAGATAAATCTCCCTTAGCCCAAAGAGAGCACCTATAACCATCCTGTCTGTGGAAAGTGAAAGAGTAGTTTAGGCCCTAAAAGCTTGGGGAGAGGCTGATCTTTGACATTTATTTTTAACTCCCCCTGTGCTGGAGTGGACAGCAGGGAGGTCTGTGTGTGGAGTGTTGCAGCAAGGAGACACCACCTTATTTCCCCATGGGTCAGTAGCTGGCCCCTTCTGGTGCCCATGCCTGTTACAGTTTGGGGTACCTCTTCCCTCTTTCCCGCTCTAAGTCTGGGTAGAAATATCCTAGCAATTTGAAATGGGATGTTTAGTAAAAAAAATATTCCAGTTCATTAAGTACATAGTCTCTGGACTTATGAGATAAGCTACAATTAAGGTTTCAGAACATTATAGTTGGCAAAGGTGCCTTCTGATAAAGACTACTCAGGTGTGGCTCCCCCCAGCCCTGTTTGCAGAATTCACCCCATTGATCCAGGGAGGTGCTGGGGCCCAGCCATGACAATTCACTCACTTACAAGTAGAAGAACATTCCACCTGGAATGTAGTTAACAACCCTAAAACTGCAACGCATTTTGCAAATCCAGTTTGCTATAAATAAATGCCATTTGCTTTAGGCTAAATCTGTCTCCTACAGCACACAGTGGATGAATTTTCCCGATAGAATCTTGTGTTGTGAGAATATTGGCAACCTTAATGCTCATATCTCATTGTGGATGTGCCCATGGCCCTAGGCATGGACAGAGTAGCCCACCTCGACTTAGGAGCAAACGAGGGTGATAAAAGTGACTGACCCATTCTCATGCAGGGTCTGCTCTTCTGGTGGGAACTGACAGGTCAGGAAGGTGAGTTAGTGGTTGTGAAGTAAATTGGCACAATTCCTGTAGGCCTCTGGGACTGCTTAAGCATCTCTCTCCTGAGTTGGTGCCCAAGGCAATGAGAAGCTAATGACATCACAGCTCGAACTACAGAGGCTGTTCATTAGGCAGCAAAGGAATCAGATGCAAACTACCTGGATGCCAGCTTTTGGAGACAGCTTAGGATCCACAAAAAAATAAGGCTTTATGGGGGCAGATGAAACCCAGCCACGCTGAAGCCCACCAACACCCTTCCAGGACCCACCCACAACCCTCACCCCAGTCCACTGCTCCAGCCTGTTGTTCTGGAGTGGCCTGAATCCACACTTCTGTCCATCACCCAGGCTCTCATCAGTCCTCAGGATGTTTAATCACGTTTTTGGACAAAGAGGTCACTTTGGACTTAAACTGAACTCCTAGCCCTGCACAATGTCACACTCTCTGAAACCCAAATAAAATACAATGCAATGGATTAACAACCAGGGGACAGAGGATAGAGCATAAGCTGACCACTTCTGTATCTACTTCTGTATGATCTAATAAGTGCCCTTGTATTAGGAACAGTGTATTCCTTTGCCAAGTTTAGGCCTATCCATCTCTGTCTGTCTGTCTGTCTGTCTGTCTATCTATCTATCTATCTATCTATCTATTATCTATCTATCTTTCTTTCTAGCCATCTATCTAATCTATATATCCATGAATATATTGGAGAGACTATATTAAGTCATGATCATAGATTTAAACTTTTACAAAAAGTCAAACATAAAGAATAAAACCAAAGCATTTGTAAAGGGTTCTCTAGTCCCTTACTGATGCATCAAAGAACAAAGCATTATTCTGATGACAGTCAACTCTATATCCCTGGCAGGATCTCTCTCCAAAATGCCAAAGCTTAATATGCTTGCTTGGACATCCACTTACATGTCCTACAGACAGCTCAAACCTGTGTCCCAATCTGCAGCTGTCCTTTCTCCACACTCTCATTGGTAACCTAACTTCCTCTTCAGGTCCTAGCTTGCAAAAGGCACCACTGACTTCCTAGTTGTTCAAGTCAGAATCCCGACTTCATGTCTGGCATCTCCCTCTCCCCTTCTTCCACCACTCAATCTTAAACTTACCTTCTTTCCCCTTCAAACCATGCACTTCTCTGTCTCCATGCCACTGCCACCCAACAGCAGTTTAACGTGTGTGGTCTGAGTTGGACCGCCTGAGTTTGACTTCTGATCTTACCACCTGCTAGCTGTGTAATTCAGGGGGAGTTTCTTAACCTTTCTATGTTTGGGCTTTCTCATATATAAAATGGAGATAATAGCTGAATAGATTTAGTAAAATTGTGGAAAAGATTGACTGACATAATTCACGAAGAGAGCTTATATTTGAGCTTGGGACATGGTGAGTGTTAAAGTTTACTTATTCTCCAATGTCTGTCTACTTCCCACCCTGCCCGCCACCAATGTGACCACGTGATGGGTTCCTGGAAGGACAAAACTGCATCTTGTTCTCTGTTATAATATCCCACATGCCCAATATGGACTTGCTAAGGTATTCAACAATTTATTAAACAAATATTTATTGAACGGCTACAAGTGTTTGTTGGATTAATAAGTCATTTCTAATAACTTATATACAAAGTACAAAGTGACTGAACTCTGGGTTCCGCAAGTTCTAGTTAGACAGTCTGGGTTTAAACTCACTTTGGGCATTTGCTGCCCTGGGTTCTTTAGAGATTTCCTAGTTTTGTTCTAAGAAGAAGGGCATTGATCCAGAGTGGATTCCACAACTTTCAGGCACAAATGGGAATTGTTCAAAAATGACGCCATTGAAAAGATTTGGGGAAACATTGCGTAGTTTATTGTGCAGACTTTGTAAAACATAGTCATGCATATCAAAGGTCATAAATACACTTTGGGCAATTAAATTGCCTTGGGATGTAAGGATTTAAGCTAAAGAAAGGGGACAGTCAGGCCTACTGCTGAAAGACAGATAGTAGCTCCCTGTGGCTGGAGATTCTGGGAAAGTTGTAGCCAATAATGTCACGGAAAGGCAAAGGTGTCCTGGTTCAGTAAAGCCCTGGGTACCAAAGAGTAGCCAAGGTGGAAGGTAAAACCCCATTGGAGGGTTGGAGGCAGCTCTGGAAAGCAGAACACTGCAGTTATTCTGGGAGTTGGCATCCATGCTCTCCTCCGCCAACAAAGACACAGTGGCTGTGACAGCAAGAGAGTCATTCTGGACCCAAGGCTGGTCACATGCATCTACTGCAGTTTTTCCGCACTACCTGGGCTCAGCCTGCACACAGGAGCCCCTGCAGGCTTTCAGCACCACAGTCATCACTACTTTCATCACATCTTTCTTTGGGGATGAAATAGGGGAAACCTGCTGGCTTTCAGCTGCCCAAAACATCCAGAAACAGCCCAGCTCCAGAGTCTCTATTCTTGTCCTTTCCTACACATGACTTCACAAGTTAAAAAGTCACGATGTACCCTTACTTTTGTTTCAAATCTAAGGTTACTATACACTTCACACCCAATTCTTTGGGAAGCTTCTGGAACTATCTGAAGGTCTCTGTGGTATCCATGCCCTAAAGGCGGTGGTCCCCGAGAGCAGTGTCTGTGGGTGTTGTGAGGTCCACTATCATACTTAGCAGTCAAAAGATGCCCACAGGGCACCGCTGCAAGATGCCATCAACTGGAGTGTTCAAGAAAAGAAAAATTTTCTTCTGGAAAATTGAATTTTTTTGTTAATTGATACTTAACTAGAACGTGATTGCTTTTCCTTCAA
This sequence comes from Tarsius wallacei, assembly GCA_963574415.1. Taxonomy (NCBI): domain Eukaryota; kingdom Metazoa; phylum Chordata; class Mammalia; order Primates; family Tarsiidae; genus Tarsius; species Tarsius wallacei. The sequence continues at coordinate 31,303 of CAUYQG010121405.1, read as the reverse complement.
TCCTTGTTGACATTTTTCTTTTCTTAAAATGCGGTTTCCCAATTTCCTGCCCACCTCATGAAGCATTGACTACTGCACAGAATTATGCCTTTCCCCCAGGAGTCTCCAGGTGACAATTTTGTTCATCGATTATGACTATGCAGATTTGGAAGCAGTAGGAAACAGAAATAAAATGGTGTCTACATCCCAAAAGGCTTTTGAAATATTGACTGATAGCATACAGTTATATTTTTTTAAGATCATCCCCACTTAATAGGCATGTTGTCAAACAAATGGTTTTCTGGTTGAGGTTTCTGGCTAATTATGTTTACATTAAATTGAGGTTTTGGTGTAGATACAATGCTTAGTCTTTGCCAAAAGCCGTTAGTCAGCTTTGGCATGGGAACTGTAAATCAATAACAAATTAACGACACTAGTCACAGTCTCACAAATGTCTTTTTCTGGTCACTAGTAGTGATGTTCCATTTGAAATTAGAGATTGAGTTAAAGAAATAACAGGACATCTATGGAAAAGAGTATGGAGATTTCTCAAAGAACTGAAGATCTACCATTTGATCCAGCAACCCCACTACTGGGTATCTACCCAAAGGAAAAGAGTTCATGATACAAAGAAGACATCTGCACATCTATGTTTAGCATAGCACAGTTCAAAATTGCAAAGATGTGGACTCATTCTATGCACCCACCAGCCCAAGAGTGGATAAAAAAAATGTGGTGTATATATACAGCAGTGAATACTACTCAGTCATAAAACAGAACAAAATAATGTCTTTTGCAGCAACTTGGATGGAAGTGAAGGCCATGATCCTAATTCCCAATTTATAGTAATTGTATCCTAATTCCTAGTATAGCTCTTCTAATTCCTCAAATGACAAGTGAAGCTTCATTAAGATTCACCATAGGCCAGGCTCGGTGGCTCAGCCTATAATCCCGTGCTTTGGGAGGCCGAGGTGAGTGGATTGCCTGAGCCCGCGGGTTTGAGACCTGCCTGGGCAACTTGGCGAGACCTCATCTCTACAATAAAAATCAAAAAATCAGCCGGGCATGGTAGCACGCGCCTGTAGTTCCAGCTACTTGGAAGGCTGAGGCAGAAGGATTGCCGGAGCCCAGCAGGTCGAGGCTGTGGTGGCCGGGAGCGGCCACTGCACTCTAGTCTGGGCGACAGAGTGAGACTCCAATTCAAAAAAAAAAAAGATTCACCATAAAGGCCAGGCCAGGGAAACTGAATGCCTCAGTGGGGTCTCCCAAGAGCATTTGCTAAGTGAACACAGGTGGGGAGGATGTGAGACTGAGCTGAACCATAGCCACTCCCATGCCTGCATACCCTATAAAAGTATTTTTCTTGTCTCTCTCCCTTCCTTCCCATATATTTGCTGAGAATTACTACTCTGCTCCCATCATCCCCAGAAGTAACACTATGGTACTTGGTACCTATGCCCAGAAGTGCCCTGACCACGCTGGGGTGGACTTGGGTTTACAGCTGGTATGCCCCACTCTCTTCCTGGTAAGGATAAACTCCTCTGTGCATCCTTGGAGTCTAGCACCTGGAACTCCATAGGAGTGCCATCTGTCTTGCCTGAATTGCAAGAAATGCATGTGTGCTTCTTATTACGTCTACACATTTAAACCTTTGGTTTGGCAATTTAAAGTTTATCTGATTCCGTGTTTTCACTTGCCCCTTACAGTCCATTTCCTTCTTCACCAGATGCCTTTGATGTGACTCAGAGTCAGTCATCAAAGCTTTGGTTCCTACCTAGTCTCTTCCCCTTGGTTTCCTCGGACTGCTGCACCATACTACCAACATTCGAGTGGCTCAAAACAACAAAAATGTATTCCCCTCCAGTCCTGGAGGCTGCAGATTCAAATTCAAGGTGCACTGCACCAGAGCTAGGCTCCCTTGGAAAATTCTGGGGGAAAAAACCCTCTTGCTTCTTCCTGGCTCTGCAGGCTCCTAACACTCCCTGGCATTCTTGGCTGTAGCTGCATCCCTCTAACTTGAACCTAAGCTGTCATGCGACTTTCTTTTCTGTGTGTCTGTGTCTAAATCTTTCTCTCCTTCCTCTTGTTAAGACACCAGTCATTAGACTTAGGGCCTACCCCAAGTTCAGAATCACCTCATCTTAACCTAATTACACTTGTGAAGACTATTTCCAAATAAGGTCACATTCTGAGGTTCTGGATAGTCATGAATTTTGGGGAAGGGGGCACTAGTCAACCCATTACAATGTCTACAGCCTTCAACATTGTGACATGAACCGGTGAGCCTGTCCCTGATCCTGTGACGATTCATTTGCTGGCCATTTGGGGGCTGGTCATCCACCCCCTGGGCTTTCTCCCAAGATGGGGCGGGGGCACATGAGCAATAGGAAGAGGGAAAAAGCTTCCGGCTCTGTGGAGCCCTGCTGGCCAGTGTCAGCTGTGTGCAGCTTCTCATCAATGTCAGAATAAACCTGCCACAGAGATTCAGAGTCACAGCTTCAGGATGTGCAGAGCTGGGCTGGATTATCCCTGCTGTTTCGCCACAGACAGAGCAGCATGGGGAGAAAGAGGGGGAGAGGCCGAGGCTGAGAGAGAGGTGAAAATGAGGAACACCTGCAGGATTTGCTATTTCCAAATCTCCATTAGCAGAGAGACATCGAGAGTGAGCTGGTCGCTCAGCGTGCCGCCAGGAAGGAGGCCCCCATGCAGTGCACTTGCCTGGAGATTAAAACTCCCCCACGCCCCCAGTCTTGTTTTTCCTGCCTGGAAGGCTGGGCTGAGAAGCCAAGTGTGTAACCCCTGCCCACTCAGGAGCAAGTGCCTCCCTGGTTCCTGGTCCTCCCCAAGAAGGAGCCAGGGAGGCTCTCAGAGAAACAGCCCAGAATAAGCAGAGGGGGAGAAACAGACAGACAGCATGCAGGGAAGGGGGTTCGCAGCATCAGCCTGGGCCTCCAGATGCAGAGGGCCCCACCAGGTGGAATTAGTAAGGCTTCCCCCTACTCACCCTGCAGCATTATATCTCAACTATGTGGTGCGCATGAGCATGCTGGACATGCCAGCCCAGCAACATTCTCTCAATAACTTGATTTACCTATTGGGGGACTGCCTGTCTGTTCTCCAACTCTCCTATGCTATAAGCTCCAGTCCTTGCCTCAACATCTCTCTTTTCTTCCTACCTTCAAGCCTGGACAGAAGGAGCACAGGGCAGGGCACTCCTGGACAGTCCCGACACGTTCCCATTCCTTGCCCTGGCTCCCCAAAATAAAAACTCGCTGCACACAGCATACATGGCATGTGTCTGTGCCAGGGCAGCTAATGTCACCCACGCGCAGGTGGGCATCTCCCAGAGTGCATGCAGCTCCCTGGCAGGAGGCTCAATGCCTGCTGAGATGCTGCAGAGCCTGGCTTATAAATATCTTGAACTACCAAATGGTCTAGAAATTTTTAATAAAAATATTATTCAATAATAACACTTCTCCAATCAGCAAGGGAACGTTGTAACAGTCTCCATTTTCCTCTGGACACTCATCCAGCTTCTGTTTTTCCAATGAATTTGGATGTTAAATCCTTTTGCTGCCCTGACCAATTTATTCTGCAAATTAACTATATATGACAGAACTTAAAGTCCGTTATCACTTAGCTTTGCCTCACTGAAATTTATGCAGCTTCCCTGCCCGCTGGAGCAATGAGCTCAAACAGACAGGAACTAGTGGTGACGATCTGGGATTCTGTACAATTCTCTCACCTCTTGGTCCTCATCTCTTGAGCTCTAAAATGTGCTGAGTGGACCAGGCTCTTTTCACCTCTTGGTGACCCATGCCCTCTGTTCCAAGACCCTCTGGTCTCTGCAGCTGCCTCTCCCAGCCTTAATGAAGCTCTCATTATGAAATGTGGTTTCACCCTAAGTCGCCACCCAAACTGGTTGGTGAGGGAGACCCAAGTGGCACAGACTGGGTTGCAGCACCATTTGTAAATGGTGGAGAGAGCTGGATGCAGGAGAAAAGGTCACAAGAGGAAGATGCTGGGGTGGAGGGGACCGTGGTGCTAGGCCAACAGAGGGATCTCAGATGGAATTAAGAGAGTGTAGTGACCAAAGTGATGGAGGGAAATGGTGCTGTTGCAGCCCACACCCCAGGAGTTGTCTCAGCTCTGGGTGCCCCAAGGGGAGAGGGACTCTGACTCTGGGAGGGCAGTCAGAATTTCAGAGCTCCTGGAGACAGTGTTATAGGAACAGGGGAGTTTAGAATGGACACAAGGCGATTTGGAGGCAGGCTTCAGCTCTCGCTTTAAATATTTCAAGTGTAGTCACATGGAAATGGAATCACACGAATTCCATGTATTTCCAGAAAGCAGAATTAAGATCCAAGGTGGGAAAGGATGGGGAGATGAGTTTATTGAGCCACAAATTTTCACTGAGTGCCTCTTGTATGTCAGAAACTGTACTCAGTGCTCAATTTAAAAAATACTTAGATAACTAAGAAAAAAAAAGGCCCATTTTCTAATGTCCATAGAGAAAGGGGTGGGCAGAAAAGTAGACAATGATATGATAAGTGGTGCCACTGAAGGCGTGGGACAGGTGCTCTGGCATACACAGGAGGAAATATTGAAATCTACTCTGGTGGGGAAGGTAGGTTAAAGGAAGACACCTGATTCCTTTAGGGAGGGTTTTTGTGATAATTTACAGGTATGGAGTAGGACAGCCTTGGAGATGGTGAGCCTTTGGTTAGTAGTAAGTCCCCTACATACAAACTTTCAATTTATGAACTTTAACAATGCACACACATTTTAAAATGTATTATTTCCTTTCACCAGGTGTCAGTATAGCCTGTCAAATACATACAGTACTATCTAGCTGATTGTGTTAGTTGGGTACCTAGGTTAACTTTGTTGAACTTACAACAAATTGGACTTACAAACGCGCTCTTGGAACCAAACTCATTTGTATTTTGGGTACTACCTGTATTCATGTATAAGCTGGTTAACCACTTGCCAGGGGTGCCAGAGCCAGGGGATCCTTTCAGAGAGTGAGTTCTCTGTCTTTTTTAACAGCCAATTGTTAACATTCTGTTATTGTACGAGCTGGTCTGCTCAGTGTTTTCCTAAATCAGGGAGCTGGAGAGTGTGCATTTCCTCAGGCTCCCCAAGTGATTCTGACTCAGGCAGTCTTCAGATAATATGTTCAGAGCCACTACCCTAGACAAGGGTAATTGATTTGATTAAATATTGTCAGAACACTTTTTAAAGATTTTTATAAGTAACCTCAATATGTAAAAGAGATACAAGTGGGAAAAAGACTTCTTAGGCATTTAACATCATTACTGTTTGGTAAAAATAAACAACTCCAGTGTTTATGTAGCCATTCAAGCATCTACTTGGATCCCCAGGGTATATGTGGCCTAGTTTGAAAACTACTGATTTAGACTCTGATGACCTTGGCCTGAACTGTTCTAGAAGTAACCACCAGTGCTCCCCCACCAGGCCCAGTCCTAAGAAGGTTGTTGACACATGGAGATTCTATCACTGGCCATAGTCGCTTTGCTTTCATGATTTTTCTAGACAAAACCACCGCATAGTCAGTCGTATTCTATAGGGAAGTACTGAATGTCAAAAAACTTTCATGCTTTTGACCAAAGAATGGATCTACTCAGTTATGTAAGTTCACCTTCTTGGACAGAAGGGACTTCATGGAGAAGTCAGAGAAGGCTACATTCCCACCAATGGCCCCTATTCAAGGGGATGGACACTGGCAGCACAGGGAAGGACAGATGAAGAAGCTAGACCCAGTGATCACCTCCAAAGGTGAGAACAATGTGCATGTGTCAACAGATTACAATATTTACTCACCCCATTCAAATACCATCAATAAAACTTTGTCATTACATCCAACCAAAAGAAGGTGCTGTGATTTTATGTCACTTCCCTACATACTTATAACAATAATAGATACTAAAATTAAAACAACTGCAAACATTAAAACAACATAATTGTGTGGTCTGTACACATGTCCCTGCCAAGGAAGGTGGAAACTGGTGTTAACACAGCAGAGTCCAGTTGGCACTTAGGATAACAAATGAAGATGGCTCTCTTGTTTCTGTGCTTACTAAAGCTTTAACCATCAAGGTTTCCTGTAACATCAAACTCTCTTATGTACACATGCGCTGTTTTTGCAGTAAATAAATTACTGAGTGAAGACTGAGGAATAACAACAACAGCCACAGCAACAAACAGAGCAGACAGACATAGAGATGTGGCCTCACACAGCTAATGTGCCAGCACAGGCTCCCGAGCCCTGTGGCGTGTGAGGACATGGTCTATGACCTCTGGAACCCTTGAGGTTGGGCCATGGGTGAAATCAGGAAAGCAGGCCCACACCTGGCCCTAGAAATGAAGGGGGAGGCAGGAGAGGAGTACTGCATCCCTATCATATCTCAGAGTAAGCAGCTGAGGCAAAGGCTGTGACACTATCCCACCCCAGGCCTCTTCCTCCTCTGGCAAAGACTTGTCTTAACCCAGAATTCTTTATCTCATCATACAAGGCAGTCAGTCTTGGGTCTGAATTCAGAGCTCTGAGACATGTCACAAAATGCATATCCTCTTTGGCTTTCAGTTTCCTTATCTTTGAAATGGGTTAATGCCAGAATTTATCTCATAGCATTATTCTGAGGTTTAAATGGGAAAATACATGTCAAATCCTTAGCATGGCCCCTGGTATACTAGCTCTCAGTGGTAGTGGTCATTGTTGGCCATTTATCCTTCCCACCTAGCACAGTCTTGGTATCCAGTAGGTATAAACACATGATGAATGAAAAAAAATAGTGATGATCAGAGGTAAAACAAGTTTCTTCAGAAACTAGAGATGGAACAAAAACATTCCATAGTAAATGACAGGCTTCAAGTCTGCAGGAAATTAATCCACCAAAGGGGCCGGGAGGTCAGGTCCTGCATGGTAAATGGATGAGAAGTCCTCACACTGGTAGGGGACCAAAGTCAGGTCCATGGCTGTGAAAGTAGAATTGGGGAAGGGCTCCACTCCCATGCCCCAGAATGTGACTGAAGAAGCCATGACTCAGTCTCTGTGATGGCAAGAGGGGACAGAGCCAGGATGTGGGTCCCACTGGCCTCTCCTTCAGGACTAGAGCCACACAGAGTCCAACAGTCCCATCAGATGGGAAAGAGGGGAGGATAAGATGGTGGTAAATGTGTAACTCACTTGTGATGATGGGCTTCCATGCAAAGTTTGATTCATGTTATCAATCAAACGATGTGGCGTGTTTGCCTGATGGTAATATCTCAGCATCCTTATTGTTCAGAATGACAGGATGCCTGTGGTCCCAATGGAACTCTCAAGACTGGCAACCAATCTCTTTTGGAGTTGGGTGATCCTTTAATTTGTATTAAGAGGGACATGGGTAAAACAGATGTTGCTAATAACCAAACCATCCGAGTTAAAGCTCAGATGATACTGAGATTTAACTACTTCAACTAGCAATACTCCACTAGCAGAGTAAGGTTAAGTTTTGATCCCCTAAGCTAACCTCTCCAGTTGCAAGAGGTTTCTATTTGAAATGCAACGCTAGTTGGATGGTGCTAGCATGGGGAGGGAACGGCATAAAAATGGCAGCCTCAAAAACCTCCATTCCGAGTCTTGAATAGTTCTTCATAATACTTAGCTGTTGGTACTAAGAGAATGTTGGGATTTCTAGATTCTTTTAAATCTTCACAGAGGAGAGAAAAAGCCTATTCCTCCTAGGTACCAGCAAGACCCTGTGGGTATCTTTCCCCTGTCAAAATCTGGAATCAGAAACCCACAGAAAATAAGCCAGTAAAATACATTATGTCATGAATTCTATTTCGAAAGCTTGTAGCTATAGAATCCTGTACTTAATTTTCATTATTTCAGTAACAAGCCCACTACAGGACAATTCCAGTATTGTCTTTATTCTAGTCTGGAGTCAAATAAACCATACAACGGAATGCCTGCCACTGTGTGTATATATACACACACACATGCACACGCACCCGCACATGCACATGCACCTGCACATACATCCATACAAGCACAGACTCCTAACAAAATGCCCTCAATACTAGGGAATTAAATGGTGTTATGGAATCTGAGTGAGCAGAACCCTTTTAAAGTGGTTGATAAGAAAATCCACTGTTGTATTTCTAGATCCCTGAGGTGCATCTAACTTTGACTCTCAGAAGTGGTAAGAAGCGAATGATGTCAACAAGTAACCGATGCTAAAATTTGGCCTGTACAGTGGTAAGTGCCCATCTCAAGGCTGTTACCATTATTTCTGTTTGTGAGTGTAAACCTTTTTAGACCTTTCTTGTGCTTCTGTTCTCAGCCTCCCAGGACATTATTTCCACCAAAAAGTTTCTTGACATCAGTCAAAAGTCAGAAGACCCGAACAAACTCCCCTTAATTCAATAGAGCAAACATAAAGTTATTGAATGTCTATTTACAAAGTACTATGCAGGCCTTCCAAATATACCAGAATAAATGATGTGTTATCTCCACTTTCAAAGGATGTATTATCTTGTAGAGGAGATAAGACAGATACATAGGATTTAAGTAAAGTCATGTGTTGCTTAATGACAGGGATGCATTCTGAGAAATGCATTGTGATGCGATTTCATCATTGTGTGAACACCAGAGAGTGTACTTACACAAACCTAAACGGTACAGCCCACTATATGCCTAGTTGTATGATGTAGCCTACCGCTTCCAAGCTGCAAACCTACACAGCTTGTTACTGTACTGAATACCATAGGCAAATGGAACATAATGCTCAGTATTTTTGCATCTAAACATCTCTAAGTGTAGAAAAGGAATAGTAAAAACACAGTATAAAAGATCAAATGAATACCTGTGTAGGGCATTACTATGAATGGAGCTTGCAAGACTGGAAGTTGCTCTGGGTGAGTCAGTGAGTGTGAAGGCCAGGGACATTATTGTGCACTACTGTGACTTTATAAACAAGACACACTTAGGCTACACTAAACTTATTAAAAATTTTTTCTTTCTTCAATAATAAATTAACTTTAGATTAGTGTCAGGTTTTTACTTTATAAACTTTTAATTTTTTTAGGGTTTTGGCTCTTTCATAATAACACTTGACTTAAAACACAAACATGTCATTCAGCCATACAAAAATAATTTCTTTCTTTATATCCTCCTTCTATAATATAAGCTTACTTCTATTTTTAAAAATTTTATGTAATTTTTACTTTTAAAAAAATTTTTAAAAATTAAGACGCAAACACACACTAGTCTAGGCCTGCACATGGCCAGGATGATCAGTATCAGTTTTCCTTCATTACATCTTGTCCCACTGGAAGGTCTTTAGGGGCAAAAACACACATGGAGCGCCCATCTCCTATGATAACAATGCCTTCTTCTGGAACACCTCTGGAAAGACCTTCTCAAAGCTGTTTTACAGTTAACTTTTTAAAATAAGTACACTCGAAAACAATGATAAGAAGTATAGTGTAGTACTACATAAATCAGTAACCGTAATTTATCATTATGAAGTATAATGCACTGTACATAACCATATGTGCTAGACTTTTATATGACTGAAAAGGCAGTAGGCTTGTTTACACCAACATCACCATAAATACATGAGTAATACTTTGTGCTACTACATTAAGATGCCTATGATGTCACTGGGGGATAGGAAATTTTCAGTTCCACTATAATCTTATGGGACCAACGTCACATATGTGGTCTGTCATTGATTCAGACATCATGATATGATGCATGACTGCACCTTTGCAAAAAAGATCAATGAAGGACCAGATCCTATCAGGATAGTCAGACAAGAAGAGGATTCATTGAGGAGGGAGCTTTAGGGATAGGCCTCAAGAGTAAGAGCATCTTTAATAACAAGAGCTACCATCTATGATAGGAGCTGGCAAACAAATTTCTTCTGTAAAGAATCAGATAGGAAATATTTTTGGCCATCCAGTCTCCATTGCAACTACTCAACTCTGCCTCTGCAGGGAAAAAATAATGATGGGTATTATGTAAATGAGTGGGCATGGTTCTGCTCCAATCACACATTATTTATGGTACTAAAATTTAAATTATGAATAATTTTCTCATCACAAAATACTATTTTCTTTTTTAAATTTTATTTTTCAGTCATTTAAAAAGTTAGAAACCATTCTTAGCTTGAGTGTCCTACAAAAAGATGGATGTGCCTTTGGGTCATAGTTTGCTGACAGCTGACTTCCCACCACAATTAAGTACTTTATTATACCCGAGCTCCTCAAATTCTTACACATGCTCTGCTAGGTAGGTATTCTCATTTTTGTTTTTTAGATATTTAAGGTGAAGTTTGAAGAACTTAGGTCACACAGGCCTTTGTTTTAACCACTAGGCCATACTACCTTCTATAATAGTAAGGAACACACGGGGATGGTGAAATGCATGGGTTTTCTTCAGCCAGAGGCATTTAAATGTCTAAAAGTACTTTTAACAAGACAAGGAGCTTTGCTATAGTGGCTATCTCATGGTTAGCTCATTTTAGATCTCTGTAATCACCACATTCTTTCTCTTCACAAGCCATGCAGAGGACGGATATGATGTTTAGTAACCTCTACTTTCCAGAATATAACAGCCCCCTATATTTGGAGAGAATAGAACAGCCTTCTAGAATTTGTTCCAACCTCTCCCACCTCCCACAGTTGTATGGGAAATACGCAGGTAAGGGATATTGAAGATAGAATTCCCTCAAAGTTGCTGACTTCTCTCTTTCCTTCTATCACAATTTTGAGCAACAATTCTCTCTTACATGACTTCTTCACCTTCTCTTGTTTAAAAGCAATTTTATGTGCTAGAGAGGATGGAAGAAAATAAGGGTTGCCATGTTCTCTCCATTGCCTGTTAAGGTTACATCAGGTGGTGGTTTCCAGTCCTCTTTTATATCACCTTCTTTCTCTAAACAGAAAGGAAATGTCTTTTGTACTATCTGGGTGGGAGAGGGGGTGTTCACAAATTCAAGGTCACGCTGGGTGGTTCATGCCTGTAGTCCCAGAAATTTGGGAGGCCAGGCAGGAGGATCTTTTGAGACCAGGTGTTCAAAACCCTTCTGGGCAACATAGCAAGACTCCATCACCACAAAAATTAAGAAAAACAAAAATTTAAAAAGGAATGGATATATGCTGGCTTAGGGTACAGGTGAACCAAAGCTCAGTGGTCTAGAGGAAAAAAAAAGTTTAACCAGAGTTTAATTAACAAGAATTTTTGCTCTGGTTGGTTAGAGGAGACAAACAATTTTACTAATCACTTATGAGGCAAAGAATGAAAATGTGGAGACTTTGTGTCCAGCCTTATTTGAGGTAAACAAGAGGGTATCTGTAAGTCTTATGAGGAGTGGTGATTCTTTGCAGTAAGAATCATTTTTCAAAGCACAAAGGGATGAGGGGATTTCCTAACCTCCAGATAAAATTCAACATTGTCAATTCTCTATACAATAATAGTGACCAGTGCTGAAATAGTTCCTGTTTTAGAGATGACAAAACTAGGCTCAGATATGTTTATTCCTTTGCAGAGTTATAAGCAGACAAATTGGAACTTAAGCCAAGTTCTGTCTGACTCCGGGATATACAATCAGTCCTAAATTATGAGAGAGACCCCCCAAAAACCCAAATTATTTTTGGAGGGTGGGCCCCTTGTAGCAGGCTTCCCCAGCTAGCTAAGTGTTCTAGGAACCCATTGGCATCAGTGTACCAGCTAGCATTGTTGTGAGAAGCTGCATTAGGCTTCAGCAAATTCCTTTTTAGAGATTCTTTCAATGCGCTTGCCCATTTCATGATAGGTGAGTTAGGAGAGCACCTGTCAAAACTGAGCTGAGCGTATAGCAGTTTTTGACCAAAAACAGTATGAACCCTGTGCTCCACCTTCCCTATTCACCAATCTTGCCCCAAGCACCCTTCTTTTTGTTTCCCCAATGAAAAAAATCCTCAAAGGAAAACGTTTTGCCAATGTGGAAGAGGTGAAACAAAAAATGGGAGAAGCAATAAAAGGTATTTAGATCGATGAGTTCAAAAACTGTTTGGAACAGTGGAAAAAGCACCTTGAAAGGTATATTGCATCAGAGAGTACTTTGAAGATGATTGAAGTTTAAACATGTAAGAATAAACAATTTTTACAAATAAATTACAGGTTCTTTTGGGTACCCCCTTGTATATGGTAAAGACTATAAGTGCTATAGGAGTTTGGAGAAGAGAAGGTATGAGTGAAGGCCAGAGACGTCACCAAGTATGAAGAATGGGCAATCACTGAGTAGGAAGTCAGAGACAGTGTAGCTGACTCAGGGCAGGGGCAATGAGGTCAAAGAAACAGAGGTGAAGGTAGCCACAGAGGTCATTAAAGAGTGTAACTCTGTGTCACAGAGGTTTTAGCTGGAAAACATGATCGTTATTGTTACATTAATAGAGTAGGGCCATGCTGAATGGAGTCCTGAAGAACCAGACCAGGAATTTAGGCTTGAAGAAGCAGGTAGAAACAGCTGGGCCTGGCCTTTGCTGGAAGCTATGTAGGCATGGCACAGAAAGCAGGGAAGATGATTCAGGTGGTGAAAGGCAGGGAGATAATTTGGAATGAATGAATGGTTGAATGAATGGGAGGCTGGAGGAAAAGCAGCCAGGAGGCTATAAGAGCAATGTGGCCTCAATGTTCTGGGGGTCAGACCAGGGTCGCAACCATGTGCAGAGAATGATGGGCAATTCAGGGGGGTATTTCAGAAGAAATGAGAGGATTTGGTGCCAGATACAAATAGAGGAGGTTAAAGAGAAAGCTTTCACCTTATGAGAAGCTGTCTAATTACAAAAGCTCATTTTTTCCTAAGTAGGTTTATAGAACTTTTGATTTTAGGATCTTTTAATAGCATTACTCAAAATTACAAATGCACAAACAAAAAAATTTCATGCTCTAATGTGATGGGACAATTTGAGTTAAAATTAGCAGATTTCATACACATCTTTGAAAGGTCTTTAAAATTCTAATATGTATTACAAGTCTCCAGGGAGGAAACGTAGCATGCAGTGTTGGTCAAAAATAATTGAACATGGAAATCCTTTCTTGTAGAACATCTTGGACTAAGGTGTGACAGAGCCCATTTAGAGAAATACCCTAATACATTGGTCCCTAACCTTTTTGGCATCAGGGACCGATTTCATGGAAAACAATTTTTCCACGGGTAGGGCGGTGGAAGGGAGATATCAGGCATTAGAGTCTTATAAGAAACATTCAACCTTGATCCCTCTTGCTTGCGCAGTTCACAGTAGGGTTCACAGTCCTATGAAAATCTAATGTCGCTGCTGATCTGACAGGAGACGAGCTCCGATTGCCCACTGCTCACCTCTTGCTTTAAAGCCTGGTTGCTAACAGGACTTGGACTGGTACCAGTTCATGGCCCAAGGGGCTTGGGGACCCCTATTTTATATTATTGAGGAACTACTATGGGCCAGGTGATCCAACAGCCTTAAGAAACTTAGTCCTTAAAATAGTGTCATTATCCCATTTTGCAGGTGAAGACATCAAGGCTCTGAGGCTTTGAGTCATCTCTTTTGAGGTCATGCAGTCACTGAGCATCTAACTCCCAAATCCGCCTTCCTGTTCTGCATCATGCCTCCTTCCACATTAGAGACACACACGATCTTAAAACGCAGGCTTTCCCAGCTGACTCAAGAATGCCTGAGTAGTGGATCTGCTGAGTTGCTTTCGACAATTTCTGAAGTCTTTTCCTGGGATGTGGGCTTTCTGATGTCCTGAGCCTGCTGATAGCAGCTTCCAATCCACTGGCATTCACCTGCCGTTGTACACTGCTTCTGGCTTCTGGTGTCATCATTCGGGTTTCAGATTACTCCTCTCCCTTTGTTCCCCCAGAACCTGACGTCTATAAACATGACAACACAGGCAGGAAAGGGCACAAGGAGCAATCTTCAGCTCCTTAATGCAGGCTGTGTGATGTGGGGAGGAGGGAGAGTGCACAATAAGGCCCTGATGTCTCACACATCCCCAGAATTGACATGTGCCAGGCTAGTGCTCTCAGTCACCACCATCGCAGACCGCTTAGTGTTAAATTTAGAACAAAAACCAATTAAAAGATAACAAGAAAACATATGCTCAGAATGGCAAGAATCAAACACCACAGCTAGCTACTGCAGGGAAGCATCGGCATGTTTTACAAAACTGGATCTTCCCTTGTTCTCAATCTTTTACCCACGTCCTTCATATCTCTCCGTGGAGAAACCACTGGAATTGTTACTATGGTGGACAAACTTGTATCTGGAAACCAGAGTTTAAGAAAAATCACCATTGCCCCTCTGCCCTATGCTAGGCCAGGCCACTGAGTCTGGTCTGGGTGTGAGGATGTGTTCGAATAACAACTTGGGCTGGGTTTGAGGTACTTCAAGGTGGAGTGGCTGCCAAAGCACAGGTTATTTGTAGATAAGGATACGGGTGAGTATGCGGTTTCCCCAATGCTCCCTTCCATCTCAAAAAAGAGTGCCTGTGGCCCTGGAGGCTAGGATAGACGTTAGAAAGGGAAGTTTGCTGTTTGGGCATCCCCATACATGTCAGTATCTAGAAACTTGCACCATCATAAAAGATGGCAATTCTGCTACTCTGCAATCCATGTCAGCTAGTTCACTCTCTGGGTGAAAGACCTTCAGGTTCTCCCCATGCCATCACTGTAGGAGTTACTGCAGGACCCACAGGTTTTCCACTAATGTCTCCCTGGGAGATTTCCATGGATGGGCACTGCCCTGGCTCCCACATCCTCACCCTCCACATCCAGAGTCGCCTATTGACAACATTTCCTAAATTGCCATCACAGACACTCCCCGCTGGACAGACACTTCTACCTCCTTCATCCAGACCTTCAGTAGTTCCCACATGGTCTACTCCAAAATCTTCTTGACAGGTCCATCTCTCCCTCTCTTGTTTTCACATCTCTCAATTGCCCTGCGTGCCGTTCTCAGATGTATTTCTAAAGCACAAGCAGAGCACGTCTTTTCCTGCTGAAATCCTTCAGTAGCTCTGAAGCCACTTGAAGATAAAGATCAGACAAGAGGGCATGGCCTGCCCTTTGAGCCTGCCCCTGAGCCTCCCTCCAGCCTCACATCCCCACAGATACCAGTGGGGCTGAGCTTTCTCACATCCTGGGGTTCCGAGTGCCTTGCCTTATTCCTTTTTAGGACTCTTTTCCTGGAGTTGCTGACCAATGTTCCCTCACCCTCTGTCATTCAGTTCCAGCAACACCTTCTCCAGGAAGGTGCTCAGTCCTGCCTCAGGCTGGATCAGGAGCCTCCTCTTTGGTGCCTCCTTTTCTTGAGTCTCTTACAGCCCTCACCACACTTCATTGTACTTTCTTGTTTAGTGGACACATCCTAGAGACTTGAGGGACAACTTGAGGGCAGGCCTCGGCTCTTATTCATCCCCATGTCTCAGCACTTCACCTAGGACCTGGCACTCTGGTCACATTTAGTGAAAGGGAACTCTCTCCCCCAGGGTGGGGTGGCAAGGTGAGACCTGGCAGAGGAGGGTTTTTCTTTTGTTTGCGATCATGTTACTATTACCTAGGACAATAAAACTGTTGAGTGTATGACCATGTCTGATCTGGCAACCTCACAGGAGGAGGTACTTATCCTGGGCCAGCAGAATGGGCACCCCAAAGATGTACCCGGGCAGTGTAAAGAACCCCCAGAGCCCTCTGGGCTTTCAACACAAGAAAAAAAGCAAATGCATAGCTCTGGGAGACAAGGGTGATAAATGACCGAGCCCTGGGTTCCAGTTTCAGTCCTGCCAACCTGCAAGGGTCTTCCTGCTGTGGCCCTCAGCTCCTCCCCTTGGAGTCAGGGTGCTGGGCTGCCTGGGGAGGGAGATTGAGAGTACCAGTGCCAGGACACAGGGTCTGTGGGCAGATGACCCAAGCAGGGATTGTGCGACTGCCCAGCATCCCTCGGATCTGGGACAGCACACACGCATGGTGGAGACACCCCAGGGGACTGAGCTTTGCCCTGTGAGGTGCCTGTCATGGTTTCACAAGTCACAGAGAAGCTGGGTGACAGCTCAACTCCACCATGAGCCTTCACCAATGGGTCCTCACTTCACACGGTGGTGAGAAATACAGTATATGTGCAAAAATACAAATAATTGCAAATTTTTGCATATATATATTCATTTTGGTTGTTTCTTGGGGCTCTTGCAGTTAATAATACCTGATGATTCTCTCCTGAATGAGGCATTGACTAATAGGTTTGACCTATGAATCTCACGCCCCCTCTCAGCAGGGCAAGGCACAGCTGCCCACTCCTTTTGTGATTGCACCTTCCTGAAGTCCTCCCACCCCTGCTACTCCTTCATAGTCTTCTCTGCTCTGCCCCAAACTTGCTTCTAGCTAACCTCTAGCTATGGGAGCAACTCAGGGCTTGGGCTGGGACCTGCTTCTCTTCTGTCTCCCTCCTCAGGTGAGCCATCCACCCTGAGTGGTAGACACCAGCTACACTTTGCAGACTCATGGATCTGCATCTCCAGCTCTGACCCCTTCTCTGGCTCCAGACAGCCTCCTTGTCTTTTCCACTGGGATGTCTCTATGGCAACTCAAAATTGACAGGTCTACCTGATGCTCTTCATTCCCCATCATCCCCTAACCTGTTCCATCCCATCGACCCTGAAGTTAGGAAATGACACTTCTGCATCAGCAGTTGCTCAAGCAAATATCTAGGAGCTTTCTGTGGTTTCTTTTTCCCTGGTCCTCTGTCCCCAACCCCACTCTGGCACCAAGTTTCCCTATCCCTTATGCAATCCTAGATCTGTTCTTTCCTCTCTGTGTCCTTTCCTTCCCACTACCCGACTGCTGCCTTAGGTCCCTAGTTGGTATCCCTGTGTCCACTCAGGCTTCCTCCTAAACCATTCCCTACCCAGTGCCAGAGAGATCTGAAGACTTTGCTTGAACGTTTAACTGTGGGTCATCAGTGACCTCCACCAGCCCAATGAATGCAGGACCCATGATCTATACACAGTCTCAAATATTAATTACCCTTGAAGAAAGATATTGTGGAAATGTGGAAGGAATCACACTTCTTTTTTTCTACCTGATCCTGTAAAAGAATTCAGAGACCAGTGAAGACTGGGAGCTGGCATTTGCTGTTTACCCTCCTCCACAATACTGTGACTGGTATTGAACGTGAACCCACTGTGAGTGGGATCTATGCACTCCCTATGGGGAGTTGCAAAGAAGGGGAGATGCAGGCTCTGCTCTCCCAGGGAAGAGGCAAAACAGACCAAATAAAAATACAAAAAGCTGGAAAATGCCCACAAACACATCAATATATAGAAAACCAATTACCACCGTAATTGACTAGGTTTATAATAAACTGACAGGAGGGACCAAGGCAGGCAGCACAGGCAATGGAGACACGCACACAGAGTGACTTTACAAGCTGCCTCTGTGGAATAAACCTGACTGAAGAAAGACCCCAAGAACAGAAAAGAATGTCAAGGGAGTGCAGGCTGTGGGTTTACCCAAGGACACTGGTTTCCCCTGGCACTGGCACTCACATATCATCTACAAAGCACATATTTTCATCCGCAGACTTATTGAGAAATTGAGCTGGAGAAATGTGTCTTTCTACTTTTATTTTCTTTCCATTCTTTCTTTCTTTTAAACAGCAAAAGCAAAAATATTTTAAGGTCTTCTTAAACCTGCTTGGTTTTTGCAATCACTCTAAACTAAAGGCTCTTGTAGTATTAAATTCTGAATAAGTGGAATGAACACTGTCCCTTGCCAGACTTAAATGTTCTGATGGACTTCACGTGGTTATGATGGGGAGGAGCTGTTTGTTCCTTTCTAATTACATTGAGCTTTAACAGGAAATGAGGGTGACTGCTTTGGAGAGCTTCACAGTTTGAGCTCTGTTTAGGCAGCTTCTGCCCCTCTCCAGTCTCAGTGGGCAGCCACCAGACAGACCTCAAGCAGTCTACAAACAATCCTTCACAAAGCTGCAAGGCAATGGGCTGGGCATCCCCCCACATGACCCAAGGATAGTCCAACCTAGACTGACAGATTCTCTCCCCAGAAATACTTTATGTGGCAAGGTGTCTTTCAGTCTAAGTTCTCCATACATGCCCCGTCTCTCCCTTGCAATGTCTCTCAGGGTCCCCCTGAAAGCAACTACCTTCAGCATAGGTGTTTTGGTATTTAAAAACCCAACCCTTCCCCCTGAGAAACTTTCCAAGAAATGGATGAACTATGAAGGTGGAGAGCGTGTTTTGGACCTTACTAGAGTTTTCCTAGCCTCTTCAATGGCTCCTCCTGTCCTGCAGACCCTGACTTGCCAGTTGTCATGTCTCACTCTCAATGTCTAGAACTCCACAGTGGGTTAGGAGTCTTCTTTTATCAGCCACTGCATCCTAGTACCTAGTACTGTGCCTGATCTATAATAAACACTACAACTTTGTGAATAAATGCATCACACTCTTATCTCACAAAGAAATTCATGAACTTTCCCCAAAGGTGCTACCAATTGAGGTCTACATATCACTGACTCTGCAGGCAGTAATCTTTCAACAATCAAGGAAAAGTTCACCTGGAAATTTCTAAGGGACGTGTGGGGGGCCATGGCCATTAGCCCCCTAAAGGTTTGCTGAAAAATCACTGGCGTGAGGCAAGATTGATTAGTAGGAGAAAGGGCATACAAATTTTATTTAATGCGTATACACAAGAGCCTTCAGAACGAAGACCTAACATCCGAATGAGTTACCGAAACTTAAATACTATCTTGAAGTTACAGGAAGAATGATGGGGGGGGGGGGTTGCACTCTGGTAAAACAAGTTATAAGAGGGGGAGGAGGAAGAATTCTATTGAGGGGAAACACATATTGGGAGAATGAATGCATGTGGGAAACAGAGGATGACTTGCAAATAATTATCCTTGGAAGCTGAATGAACCCGAGAGACAGGCTTGTAAGGTCTGTTCAGGTGTGGTCTCATCTTGCTCTTCTCTTCTGCAATAGATAATGAATGACAGAGAGGGTAAGTAGCTTCTCTATAACTAAGTGGAGCCAGGAAGGTCAGAAAGACCTTTTGGCAAAAAGCCATATTTTGGGGTCTATTTTCCTGCATCCCTTGGGAGGGAAGTTAATCTGACTGGAAAACCATCTACTTATTGTCAGTAACAGAGACCAACATGATGTGTTCTGGGGCCTTAGGCTGTTGTAGCTTTCATCATCTGCATTTTGTAGCCTAGCTGGTCGTTGAGGCCTGGTTTGTAAATGATATCACTACCCTCATATTTAAAACATTAATTACTGATTTGATCCATTTCTTCCTGATTTCCTTAACATTCATTTTTTTCTTATATATTTGTATTTTTTCTTTAATTTATATCTTGTATTAATTGAACCAACTTTCAGAGAGTTACATGAGATTCAGGGATGCTCTGCCTCGGACAACAGAGGGATGTAAACTAGAAATGGACCAAAAATGGCTAGTGGCCAAACAGAAGAGAACTCAGATGAAAGAAGTTTGATTATTTGTTGGCTTAGGTCAAAGCGTTTCGCATTCACTCAATTATTCATTCAAAAAATATTTACTCACTGCTTGGTAGATATTGTACGTGGCAATATGCATTGCGAGGGATGGGGTAGGAGTAGGAAGGGAATTTAGAGATTTGTGGACATGGCCCCACCTTCCAGCAACTGTTGACTCCCCTATGCCTCTGAGAATATAAAAGTATTTCTCTGAAGCAGGATTACTAATTGAAATCAGGACAGTATGTGAGCCTAACAAAAAACACAAGAACTACCAGAAGACTATCTCTCAGCCCCAACATCTACATAAGTCTGAAAGAAATTGTTGATCGGCCTGGAGTCCCACCCCTGGGGCAAGGGAGGAGTGAGTGTCTGCATCTGTATGCAGCCAGTGGAACAGACGGCATAGACTTGAATCACAGGTCAAAGGGAGGCTGACACAGCTAGCCACTTTCATGAGTCTTTTTTCCCTATTGGAGCATGTGCCTGACTGCTTCTTTGCACTTAAAAGAGAGTAACACCCAGGCTGCTTATCAAAAAGCTTCTCCGAGTAGGCTGGGGTGGGAGGATCCCTTAAGCACAGAAGTTCGAGGCTAGCCTGGGACCCTTTCCCATGGAAAGGACAACCTTACAATCCTCCCTTTTCCCACCCAAAAAAAAAAAAAAAGATATACACACACACACACACACACACACACGTGTGTGTGTGTGTGTGTGTGTGTGTGTGTGTGTGTATGAATAGATAGATGGGTGGAAGAAGTGTTGATTTTTTCTGGTTTTTTTTCCCCCCAGAAAAGGGATAAAACAGGGCTGAAAATGGTTGGAAGAAGATGTGATTCTGATTCTGATTCTTGGAATGGAGGTTTGACCCTCACATCGGTGTTTCTGTGAAGAATGAGGTTTACCCAGGGCAGGTTTTACTGATATCCTTTTAAATTCTGACCAGTTGTTATTTTGTTCAAAATAAGGAGATGAACTATACATATCATTAAAATAATGTTAAAAATAATAGTAGTGATTGTGATAATGAGTCCCAATGCACTGAACAAAATGCTAGGCATAGTGCTCTATGTTTATTTCCTTGTATTCAAACCTTACACAACCATGCGATATAAGTATTAATAGCCATATTTTACATGGAAACTGAGATGCAAAGCTATTAAATCAACATCTCAAGAACCATATATAATATAAATTTGTATGCAATTCTGTCTAACACTAAACGCTTTCTACAAACAACTACACTAAACTACTTCTATTGCAATATCAGTTGAGCTAACCTACTTAGCCTTGAGTCAAACATTATCATATGCTGCATTCTCTTATCAGAAATGGAAATTACTTGCTGAGTTTATGGAGTCACAGAATATTAGAAATAGAAGAAACTCTAAGTATAATCTAATTTAAATGCAGTATTATACATATGAGATGATTATTTTGAAAAGGGTTAAATAATTCACCCAAAGTCAGCTGGCTAACTAATGACTCAATTGAGACAAAGTACCCAGTTCTCCTGAATCCCAGTCTAGTGCTCTTTCCATCGTCACCATGTTGCCTTAGAGTAGGATGGGCACCACAGCAGGGCCCCCCAACCCAAAGTTTTACTTTCTGTGCTTTCAGTTACCCAAGGTCAATCTTGGTCCAGAAATAAGTACAATAAGATATTCAGAGAGAGAGAGAGGGAGAGAGAGAGAGAGAGAAACCCCATTCACATAACTCTTATTACAATATGTTGTTATAATTGTTTTATTATTAGTTATTGTTAATCTCTTAATAATTTATGGGTTAAGCTTTATCACGGGTGTGTTTGTGCAGGAAAAAATATATAGTATACATAGGATTCAGTACTATCTGACATTTCAGGCACTGGGGGTCTTGGGATGTATCTTCTGAGGATAAGAGAGGACTACTGTATAGACATGAGGCACTCACCTCAAAAGATGTGAAAACCTCAACAATGTCAAATTCAGATTCTCACAGTTGATCTAGAATCTTCCCTTGCAACAACTGTTATCTTGTGATTTTTATCCCCAACACATTCTTGCAGAGATAATTAGTTGTGGACTAGAGCCCATAACTTAATTAAGATAAAACACTTAGTAAATACACATCTTGTACTGCTTACCTAGAGGGTAAGCAAATGCTCACTTCCCCTGGGTCTGTATCACCACAGCCAGCCCAGTTGTACATTGAGCTACATATTGGATAAAAGAAAATGGACTCAACAAATTGGTCCATTTTAGCTTGCTGAGCATAGGAATGAGAACAAGTTTGGCCATAAGTAGAGTTTCTTTTCTTCCTATTCCATCTAAGAAGTCAGGTGTCTCTCTTCCCCCATGGTCACGTCAGGTATCAGTCTGATATTTAGCAATGGCCTCCCGTAGGTCCTATGTTATTTTAGGAGCTACAGGAACTCAAAAGACAATTGTAAAGACTTTGTGTTTGCTGTTTCATCTGCCTGAATTGTTCTGTCCCTGATCTTTGCACAACCGGTTCCTTCTTGCCTTCCAGGTCTCAGCACAAAAATCACCATTGCTGAGGCCTTCTCTGTGCCACCATCTAAATCTACCCCTAATCTTCCAGTCAGTTTCAAGCACATCAACTGGTTTCTGTCTCTTCATAGTATCTATCACTATCTGAAATTATTGCTTTCATTTGCTTGTTACTTGCCATTTTCTGTCTCTTCTCACCAGGACATAAGCTCCAGAAAAGCAAGAAAATTCTCTGCATCATTTGTCATCATATGCCCAGTACCTAGTCCAATGACTAGATATAGAAGGTGTTGAATAAATAAAGAAACATGCCCAACCCAGGGAGCAGTCAATCAAGCTGTGAAGGCAAAGCATACATATTTAGAGTAGTTGAGAATAATCCAGAATATGATATAATTAACTCCTAAATTGTAGGGTATAGACAATATGTTACTATCGTCAGGCCCATAATTATATGAAAGAAGCTTCAACATCAGCCCTAGAATTGTTCCATCAACTGAAATACCGTCCAGGTTAGAATGTGAAATTCTTTAGCAGTTTGCAGTTTCTAGAGAAAAATAAATGAGAACCTCTTTTGAATACCATTTCAAGAAACCTAGATAGATTTTGCTTGAGATAGTAAGAAAAGGACAGTGTTGCCTAGAGTACAAAGCTAAAAAACATCAGCATATCGCCTTTAACCCTGACGGTTGGCATGTTTCCAATTCCTTTCTGGGCCCGAGGGCTTAAGACAGTTCAATTCTGCACACAAACTACTTTCTGCACATAGGCCTAATGATCAATGGCTTAATCAGAGAAAAGTCTTGGTCCAAAGTGAAACCACTCAGGACATTGCTCCTGCCTGTGATGCTCCTCTGTGGAGTTGACATCAGGGCATAACCCTGGAGACCAACATGCCATGGCTCCAGTGTTGACATTCTACTAGACAGGATGAAGAAAGACAAGAGAGCCCACTGCCTATTAGTCTTTGAGAAAAGTATATAGCCTTGCTATTCAGAATGTGCTCCTGGAAGTAAGAACTTTGGCATCATCTGGCAGCTTGTTAGAAATACAGAATCTCAAGCCCCACCCAGACCTACTGAATCAGAATCTCCATTGTAACAAGATCCTAAGTGACATATGTGCACATGACTTTTTGAGAAGCACCACTGGACAGGAAAACACAACTACTCCAACATCAAGGATCATGGCCAAAAAATCCTACAACAAATATACAAAATCCAGAAAACTCAAGCTGAATGAATGGCAATGCATCCATCATGAAATTCAACTTGGGTTGATATTTGGCCCCCAGAAGATTCACCTCAGATCAGTATCCAAGCGTCAATTATTTCTTGGTCCCATCTCATTTTGGCCACTAACTTTCCTACCTTGATCTCTTTTTGTGCAATCAGCAGGCATGAAGCCAGTATATCTCAGTTGGTAAAGGCATTCTTTTAAATCCTGACTCTGCTACATACTAGTTCTGTGACAACATGCAAGCTATTTAAGCTCTCCAAGACTTTATTTCCTTATCTATAAAATAGAAAGGGTAACACCTAAGTGATACATATTTTGAGGCTTAAACGAAAGAGGTATGTAACATGCTTAGCAAAGTGCCTGGCTCAAAGTAAGTGCTCAAAAAATGGTGGCTGTTGGTAATATTATTCTTAGTAACTTCCTCCCCCAACCCACAGATTCAGTTTACTCTGGACTCATTGCATCAGAGCCTAGGGACTTGAAGACTCAAATTAAATCCTCACACATATGTTTAGGAAAGCTTAGAGTCTCTTCGGGAGGCTCTGTCTGTGACACCAGCAGGCTTAGCTCTGGCAGCTCCTACATCGGGCCTGCCTGTCTGAGAATGCCGTAGAACAGCTGTCTTTTCGAAATCCCCTCCCTGCTCACTGAGGGGCTTTGCATGGAGCTGGCCCTCAGCAAACAATTGATGAATAAATTAATTAATCATTTAGAGAAAATAGCTACATATATGCCATAATTGCTTTGCTCCTTGCGTGCCAACTTTGTTGTAAATGCATATAGAAAGATTTTTTTGGATCTGCTTTGCAATCCTAAGGTTGTAAAATACAAAGCATTATAAAAATTAAGTTATTACTCTGCATTGGATTTCTATACTTTTGTGACCTTCACTTAATCGGATTTTTACGCCATGTGCTACAATTATGCAAGATAGCCCAAGAACACCACCAGCCTCGAATATACAAGACCAGGTCTCGGAAGATCAGTGCTGGAAGACCAGGATTATAAAGCTGATGGCTGACTGTTGTTTCTGGTTCAGCCAAAGCAGAATTGAGTGCACTACCCAGAGAGTAAATTGCTGAGTCTGCCTCAGTCTACATCTACATAAAAACGTGAAAGACAAAGCATCCTGTCTGGTGGAAATATCATGCCATGTAGGTGGTTTGCTCCCTTCTTTGATTCTAACCTGCTTAGTGCTGGTGAATCAACTTAGAGGATGAACTCTTAGCTGTGCCTTGGAGGAAGAGAAAGTCATTCTTCTCAGCTTTCCCCGTGGGGAAAAAAGTGAGTTCTGAACTAGACGGTGCAGTGGAAAGGAAGAGTTTGCTTATTACAATTCGTCCTCCCAGATAATCCCGTTGATGGGTACCAAAAGCAGTAGAAAGAAAGGGCAATGACAAAGGTCAAATCTACAGCAACAATGAAAGTGATATTGAAAAAAGAAGGGAAGAAAGACCCAAGGAAATCCACTCCTGAATGGAGTATAAAAAGAAAGAGAGGAAGAAAAACATATTGCACTTAGTGCATCAGGTGCAGGATTACAATAAAGCCCCTAAAAGTTCTTATCTGAAAAAGGTTTCTTTTTTCTTGGGAATTTCTCTGGGATCCACAGAAAATATAAAGGATTCATTACTTTAACAAAATGTAGATGTTAATCACATGCCAGGCACTGTGTCAGAGATGAAGGCTCAAAGATTAAGATATGGTCATATTGTTTTATGCTCCCTCCCAGACTTCTGCCCAAAGCTCCACTTTCTGTAGAAAAAAATATGCACTTTCCTTTTTTCAGTTAACTCTCTGATGCAGTTAACTCAGGATAACATAAACTTTTCAGAAGATATTTTTCAATCTTTTAAAAGAGTTTTATTATAAAAGTGGCAGATGCTTGTGGGAAAAGCAGTTTGGAAGTTTTTAGTCCAAAAAAATAAAAGTCCCTCATCCATATCTCTAATCTTAGAGCAAACAGATCATTTGCTCTTATATATAAATGAATTTATTTTGAGATTATATGTACATGTTTCTCCATAAATATATTGTGCATGTTTGTATGTATGTGTGTATATATATATACCATGTACACTCGTATACACACACATACATTATGCATATATAAAATATATTGTATATATCTTGAGAGAAAAGATACAATATTTCAAACGCATATATATACTTTTTTCAAGAAAAGATCAGACCCTAATATAGCTAGTCTTCTACAACTTGCTTTGTTCACTTCCAAATAGTTAGGAATAGAATATAGATGGGTAGACAATAAACTGGTGGCAATGATTGTCTGATTGCCTCTGGGGAATGGAACTGGATGATGGAAAACAAGAGTGGGAGGATTTACTTTTCATTTTGTTCTGTTATGCATTTTGAGTACTTTAAATAAACAAACTTTTGAAATTAAAAAAAGGAGAGAAATATGGTAAGCACTGTCAAGTCTATTATTATGAGAGACAGCCATGCCTGGAAATGACCCTACAGGGAAGAGCACAGAGCTCTGCCAGAGGAGCCATGGAAAGTCCGGTGAGACATCACACAGACAGCAGAGAACTCTGCTGGAGTGTCAAGGGAAGACTGGAGGTGGGGGCTGGGGAGGGGGGGTGACACTGGAGCTATCTCCTGCAGAGTAAGATGGAGGAGATGGCAGAATAGAGGGCAAGGTTAGACAGATGGAATGTCATGTGCTCCAAGGCCCAGAAATGTGAAAAATCTCCTTCCAAACCAGAGAAAACCTTGATCTTGGGGCCTGGCACTAGACAGGGTATAATTTAATTGCAAATGACAATTTTTAGCACTAAAGGGGACAATTCAAAAATGCAAGCAAGAACAGAAATCATAGCCAGAAAGCTGATATACTCAGAGGCTTAGGAAGAGAAGGAAATGCCCTCAGAAATCAAGCAATGGAATAGACAACAGGGAGAAAAGAAAAAAGAAAAGATTGCTTCAAGTAGAGGACAAGAGAGAGATTCAGAAGAAAATTTTTGAGCAAGACAGTAGTTGTAGAGACTTAAGAACATATCTGTGGCCTTGGACTGGGGCAAGGAGGAAGTCTCTGGGGCCCTCATCTATACAGAGGCAAATGGAAAGGTTTTGTACTGATAGCAAATAACTGTATATCATCAGAATGGAAGGTGTTCAGGGTAGTGGTCAACGATGCAATGGTTGGAGAAGTCAGAGTGAGTGATTGGTTGAATAATGACCCCCACAGTCTTAAACTCTAGAACCTGGAAATCGTAAAGAAGATTTTGCAGATGTGATTAAACTAAGGCTCTTGAAATGGGAAAATTATCCTGGATTTATTATAAAAGTGGCAGATGCTTGTGGGAAAAGTAGTTTGGAAGTTTTTAGTTCAAAAAATAAAAGTCCCTCATCCACATCTCTAATTTAGAGCAAACAGATCATTTGCTGTTATCAAAAGCATTCTTATAAGAGGGATGCAGGGGGAGTCAGAGTCACAGAGAAAGTCATGAAGAGGCCATGTGACTCAGAGTGATGCACATTGAAGATGGAGGAGGGGGCCACATGCTAAAGATTACAGGTCTGGAAATGACCCTAGAGGTGGCCTCTAGAAGCTGGAAAGGACAAGGAAATGGATTCTTCTCTAGAGCTTTCAGAAGGCACCAGACATGCTGACACCTTGCCTTTAGCCCAGTGAAAAATTTGGATGTTTGGCCTCCAGAACTGTAAGAGAAGAAATACGTGTTGTTTTACACCAGCAAGTTTGTGGTAATGCATTGCAGCAGCCACAGGAAGCTAATACTGGGAATGAAGTCAGCTGTTAATGCTGAGAAGGCAGTAAAGAGTGAGTGAAGGGTTTCAGGCTGAGGAGTGATGCCATTACCTTGCATTTATGAAAGATAACAAATGGTGAATTGTAGAATGGAGTAGAGGAGCAGGAAACTGAAGCAAAAGAGATACACAAGGAAACTATATCCATCATTTTCATGATAGCCTTGAAGAAACGGAGAGGAGGCGATACCAGTTGAAGACATATTTAGGTGGTGAAAAGGACTTTGGAATGGTTGAATGTGGAGCAGGTGGAAGAACACCAAGAAAGACTCCTCGCATTACATTGTGATCCATCAATGGAGCTCACAAATCTACACCAGTGCAGTGGATACAGGGAAGAAATACACTGGCCATTGAGATGCATGTAGAAACCCAAGTGGAAATACTAGCCACTCAAGAGCAAACAAGGTTTTGAGCCTCAGGGAAAAGGAGAAGATTCAAGATCCACGCCGAGGGAGAGGTAGAAGGGAAGCACCCGGCAACAGGAAGGAGAGAGACACATGAAGAAGGAAAAAACCCTGGAAAATGACCAAAGTGTAAATGATTTCTTTGGAGGAGTAAGAGCCAAACAGAATGAAAAAATCAAGATTAAAAAATGAAATAAATCTGGACAAAACAGCATTGAGGGCAACAAGGGAAGAGAAAATTTTCAAGAAGGCTGCCTTGGTCAAGAGGACAAACTATTCAGTTGAAATAGACAGACTGGTCACAGAATAGACATCCATGAACCTCCAATTGAGAATCCCCTGACTTTCTTCTCCAGTGCTGTTTCTGTTGAGCAAAGCAACTGAGAGCTGTCATTTGAAGAGAGAAATGGAGTGGAGAAAGTAGACAAAAGTTGTATGAACTACTCATGTAAGACATTTGGTAGAAATACATAGAAAAGAAACAGTGGTAAGAAGGGTCATGTGTTCATATATAGATTATATTTTTAGCAAACTCAAGGTTGGGGAAGAGAGAATTCAGTGACTAACGAGAGTGTAAGAATTTAAAAAGAGGAGAATAAAGAAGGAGTGATGTCTAAGAAGAAGCAAGGAGGGACAAGAGCCACCACAGGTGGAGAGGGTAGCCTGAAGAGGAGGAACCGCGTGCCATTTTCTGAGGTGTGAGGGCAAAGGAAGGTGAGAATAGATATAAGTAAGTTTAGACATGGGGTCAGGGGAGGTTGGGAAATTTCATTTCTGATAGGCTTTTTTTGATCTGTAAACACAAATTAAGCTATACAAATTTCAGACAATTAGAAACAGAAGTGATTTTTCACAGGTTTCATCAGACTTATTTTGAGAGAGTGTATTCTAGATGTCAGTATGTTGAACCACATAGTGGTAGTGTGGCAAATAAGTGCCTGACGAATGCAAGGCTGCTTTTGGAAGATCTGATCCTCAACATCCATCTTTAGATTGTCATCAGCCAGGCAGAATTAAAATATGTTACCTGTCTACAACAAAACCCACATGGAAGTCACCACATCAGAAGGGCTTCCAGCACCATTACTACCATCATCGCCACCATCACTAGCAGTTTCATCAGCAATAAACAACTGCTGAATGTTTACCATGTGCTTGGCTCTTTAGACCCTGGGAATTCAAAGTTGAATAAGGAATGCAACTTACTCTTGAGAATTTGGGGATTTTGTAGAATGAAGAGGAGACTCTTTACTCAAAGGCCTAACCTGAGAACACTTCCCATGGAAAGAGGGATTCATAAGAATTCATAAACTGTCAGGGATGGAGGACCACAGAGGGCATTACAGAGGAGGTTCAGATAAGTAATAGACTAAAACAAAATCACCTGGCTGTTTCTAGCTTTCTAATCCTTGAGTCCTGTGCTCTTTCTAGTTCATTTCACCCTGAAAAACTTCTTTTTCTAATCAATCCATAAGCAATTTAGTGTCTCTTGTGTGTCATGGGAGGTATAGCCATCCCAGGACACTAAACACCCCTAGTGTAGAGTCCCATTCTGTGTCAAACCTCTCAGAGGACAGAAAAGAGGAACATCTTCTTTTGTCTTATGCACTTATCATTCTTAATCTGTAACATGCCCTCATGCAACATTTTGCAATGAAAGAAAATGATCCCCCAGGGAGGAGAAAAATAGTTAAAAAGTAAGAACCAGACTGGACAACAAAACAGAAAAATCTGGCAACATAGAGGTAAGGCTCAGGAATGGGAGGTCGTAGACATGAAAAATTGACAGAAATTAAAGTAGACATACTATGTTTGAATGTTTTTTAAAAATCAATAACAAGCAGGGATTTTTTATAAATCTGATTTCAGGGAACTAAAGTTACCAGTTAGACTATGGCAGCATTCACTCCTGAGCTCCTGAGAGGCAACAAAAGCTGGCGATCAAGATGGACAGGGCATTATGCCAAGGCCAGGAACAAATTTCCCTCCTGAACTCAGTGTTTAACCTCCAGGACCCTGCAGCACTTGGGATAGAAGCAAAGTATAAAACTAGGAGCTCCTGGTAAGGTCAGACTCTCATCTCCCAGAAATCCCAGAACCTGGCAATCCTCAAACCACTGGCAAATGGAAATAGAGGAGAGTCAGCCCTCTGGTTCAGTCCACAGGCTCTGGCATACAAACACAAGAAAGCTTTGCCAGTTGGAACTGTGAGCATCTACATTTGTTTACATTACATTGGTCTCTTGGTAAATTGGAATCAGAGCAATGTCAAGATCCTGAAGTTTGAAGAGCTACCGGAAGCCTGTGGTTGTGTTTCTGAGTTTAGAGTAATCAGAGCTTGGGGGGAATAACTTCAGACAATGTGGCCCAGATACAAATCTCTCGCTTCTTCTGAGAGAAAGTGTCCAGCCAGAAGAGAGGCTCAGAGCTCTGCTACCTCTCGAGCAAGGCTAAACAGGAATTTGTATAGAGCTCAGAGACCAAGAGTACCTCATCCACAGGGGCACGTCTGCCTCCATGGCAGCCCTTGTCTCAGAGGAACATTTCCTTGTTCACCGAGTCTTAAGATGACCTACTTCTCGAGGTTTTATTGCACTAGTTTATCATTTGCCCTTTAGCAAGTCACATATCCACAACTTGGCCTCATCAGAATGCTATGTGGATAAACTCAGAAGAAATTCCATGAATGGCAATTCTAAAGCAGTCTTGGTTGATCAGACTACAAATATACTAGCCAGGACTCCTACTACACTAGAAGGTGAATTGAGAAGGTTTAAAAAATTTCAATTTCTTATACTTACTTGGACTGAATACTAACTTGCTGTCAAGAAAGCAGACATGGATTTATTTGTGAGGCTGTTATCCAGAGCTATATAAACACTTGAGCCAATGGCGATTCCCTCATAACACAAATCAGTAGGAAAAATGAGGCTACACATAGGGCAAGAAGGAATGAAAAAGGGTTTACTGTGTACATAGCTGCTGTAAAGATATGCCAGGCAGTGCAGAATGTGACTGATAGAGGAAGGAGGTAGAGGGGGAGACTGAATCACACTCCTCTTTTCCTCCTCTGTAAGAATAGCTTCATACTTGGCCTCCACTATGGTAGCAGAATGGAGGGTGGCTGGCAAAAACCTTTAAGATCTCTCTCTGTGATAACTAACACGCTCCTGCATCTAAAATTCCCCCAGACACCGTCACCTTGAGATTTAGTTTTAGCAACCAATCCTTGAAAATGTTGAGGATGGGCACAGACCACTGGGGGAAAATCTGAATTCATCTTGTCCCTATGGACTCCTTCAGTCTGATCTTATGGATTATACATGGGCAGCCGGTCCTGGTATAGGGCATGGTCATTGCCAGTGAGCACACCACTCACCTTTACTAATGTCTTCATACTCCAGCCAGAGTCGCCGCTGGACCTGCTTGTTTGGGTACCATATAGAACAGGACTCCTCGAAGCCGTAGATCGCCTCCTGGATGTAATGGTTGCCAAACTGGTCCAACAAAGTCACAAAATCTGCACGAGATGTAGCCCCATCCAGCGAGTGGAGAGCATTGCTGAGGGCTATGGAAAAGCACCGCCCAAGAGTAAGAGGAATCATAATTTGGGTACATAGATTCCTGGGTAATTCAGCCCCAAATGTGGAAGTTCCTGTGTGACCCAGTAAGAACTATCAGGTGATTGTTTCCATTTAGTTAAATCAGACACTTCAATTCCTAAGTGAGTATATTTTAAGCCGGTTGGTTGTGTTAACCTTGTGAAGGTTGAGCAGAACATTACCAAACTTCTACTCCAGCTCCCCACTTAAGTCAATGAGTGTGGGTGTGTGTGTGTGTGTATG
>CAUYQG010121396.1:0-10567 GCA_963574415.1 Tarsius wallacei | reverse complement strand
GAGACCCGTCTGGGCAAGTGAGACCTCATCTCTACAATAAATCAGAAAATTAGCCGGGCGTGGTAGCTTGCGTCTGTAGTTCCAGCTACTTGGAAGGCTGAGGCGGAAGGATCGCCAGAGCCCAGCGGGTCGAGGCTGCGGTGGCCGGGAGCGGCCACTGCACTCCAGTCTGGGTGACAGAGTGAGACTCCAACTCAAAAAAACCAAAAAACCAAAAAAACAAAAACACAAAAACCATCTAGTTGGGGAAAAAATGTTCATAATGTTAATCTTCTGAACTGAAATGTTCTCAGCTTTTGAATACATCATAGCATCTCCTGTTATTTACTGTATTTATCTAAGGCAGCATTAGTGTCAGCATGTTTCAATTAGAAATGTTAATCAGTGGAAGACTAGATATGTTAGGTCATGTAAGAATTATTTTTAGGTTTGTCTAAGACATTCCTCATTTGCCTGAAATGCTTAATGCAACTCTTTTAGGAAAGGCGTATTCCTAAAACCTGACAAGAATCATTTCATGGATGAGGAGAATCAGGTCAAATGGGTTGCAAATTGGCATAATGAAGATTTGAATCCAGTTCTTGATTATTAACCTCAATGTCCCCAGATGCATTAATTTCCTAAGTTGCATTACAACGTATCACAGATGATCTCTTAAAACAACATATTTTCTTCAATAGTTGTAAAGCCCAAAGTCTAAATTCAAGGTGTTGTCAGGGCCATGGTCTCTCTGAAGGCTCTAGGGGAGAAGCTTCTCCATTCCTTTTTTCCTAGCTTCCTGTTTTGCTAACCCTCCTTGGCATTCCTTGGCTTATAGATGCATTACTTCGATCTCTCCCTCCTTCATCACATGGTGTTCTCTCTGTGTGTCTCTTCTCTTCTAGTTAAAAAGATTTCAGTCATATAAGGACCCACCTCAATAGTAACTTTATCTTAACTGATGTCTTAATTGTATCTGCAAAGACTTTATTTCTAACTGCATCTTATTCTGGGGATTTTATTTCTGAAGTCCTGGGAAGTGAGGAAACACAGTCCTGCACAGTATACCAGTAAGCTCCTATGTGGAAATAGCCTGCTTTCCTAGCTACATCTCCTCCCTCATAGTGTTGTGTCTACTGGTATTTGTCCCCTTATTTGACTCTTGACGAAACTGTGTAGATACACACCCTATTTGCAAGTAGCTTATAATTTCACATTCATTGTTGTTTGGAATACTTTACAACTTCTCATGTAGTTTTAAAAGTATCAATGTCCTACCAGCATTATAAAATGTTTCCTCACCATGGAGACAGAGGTGATCCTCCTTGTTTCAAATGGTAGAAGAAAAGCAAAAAACACTTTTCATCCTTGGAAACCCACATGGCTAAAAAAAAATGACTCTAGGAAAACAAATTCATTCTTCAGCTGATTCAGAACTTCTGGAGATGCTTTATTGCATTGAGTTAGTCTCATTTGTGAAATGTTGCCCTGGAAACCTAAAGTAATTAAGGTAGGATCGAGAAATAATAAAGTAGAAAGTAAAGATTGGTGGGGGTAGGGCTGCTGTTTTCTACTGCGATCTTCTAAACGGTAAGAAAACTACTAACTTGGGATGACAAATGATGTCGTTTTAGATTCCTTCATATTACGTGAGTTTCTGTATAGGGTGGTTAGAATAAATTAAAAAACAACAACACAAAGCCTACTATTGGGTTGAAATGACACTGAGAGTTAGCTGTTTTTATTCTTAGGATGTTAATCTGGACCTGCACAAAAAGTTGGCATGTTAAGCATACAAATCTGGATATCTCGTTATAAGATCTGGAGAAAATTATCTATGTTAATTTAATTGCCCCAGATCATTTGCGTCTAGACTAAGCTAACTAAAGAAAGATGGACAAAGCAGTTTTGGTGGTATAGAATTTTTCACATTCTTCAAAGGCTAAATGATGAACACATATAAATGGATATTGAAAAAAATCTATTTAAATTTTTGTCTCTTATTTTTTCAGTAAGCAATCATTAGGGAGGTCCTGGACTATCAGAATTTTTGCATTTTTTTTTTACTACTATATTTCACTGGGAAACTGCATTTTATTCTGGGGATTTGTAGTCAATAAAATAGAAAATTTGAAGAGGCCTGTATCAAAATTTGACCTATTTTAAATTTTATGTGAAAAAAATGCTTTCTTCATCCAGCATTACTGGGAAATGAAGTTTTCCTTGCTAAGTGCTAACACTTAAAATATCATTTTTACCACATGTCTCTGAGGCATATTTAATTGCAATTTTTTTCCCCCTTCTTGAGAGTCTTTAAAAACTCTGAGTTTGTTGGCTGCTTTCTGGAAAGTTAGGGCAACTGAAAGAAAAATACTAACGCAAAACTAATTCTAGATGACTCATTCTTATACAATGTAAAGATTTTGCTCCTGAACTACCAGAAGAATGGCTCACTCAAAAGGTTTTACACTGTCTGATGTCCCCTAACCTTGGCAAATAAGAAGAGCTAATGTATAATCTGTTTTCACATTTCTCAAAAAGTTTCAAAAAGATAAGTTATTAGTAACTGGAATAAACACTGTAAAATATAAGATTTAAAGCAAATCCATCTATGCATCCCATATTAACTACAATAAATAACTTCATTTAGGAAAGAATGCTGGAGATTAAAGATTGCCCAAAATATGTGGTTATTAATTATACATAATACGATCTTATGCCTTTATAAAGTAACACTATTATTTTTTCCCAGTTACAAACAACACACTTCCAAGCAGATGTTTAGAAATACTGAAAAAAACGTACCAAGAAGAAAAGAAAAATTACTCACATGTGTATTTCTCAGAGAAAGATATTATATTTTGTAAATGTTCTTTCAGGATTTATAGATAGATATCTTTTTTGATCGCTTATTCAAACTGGTTTCACACTTTTATCATTTTTCTACACTTAGCAATAGATGCTTGTATTATTAATATCTTGTATTCATTCTACCTTTCATATTTACCAATATATTATGAATATTTTCTATTATGTGACATAGTTTTTTAATGTCTAAATAATCTATTCTGCATCTCTCAACATTTCCCACCATAGTACCACAAATCACAGGGAAGAGAACATTAGTACTAGCTCTAAAGGATCAATATTTCTTTAAAGCTTTATGCTTTATATTTGATATTCTACTCAACAGTAGATTTGTGCTTACTTCAAATGTCACATGTTGTTTAACTATCCTCCCCAAATCTTCATGCAAACCCAGTGAATTGCATCAGACTGATTGATTAAATTTTATTTTTGTTGTTGTTGTTTGAGGCAGGATCCCATTCTGTAACTCAGGCTGGAGTGCAGTGGCACCATCATGGCTCATTGCAGCCTTGACTTCCTGGGCTCAGGAGATCACTCCACCTCAGCCTCCTGAGTAGCTGGGACTATAGGCTTGCACTACCATGTCCAGCTAGTTTTTTGATTTTTTGTAAAGGTGAAGTCTCACTACGTTGCCCAGGCTAGTCTCGAACTCCTGGACTGAAGCAATCCTCCCACCTTGGCCTCCCAAAGTGCTGGGATTACAAGCATGAGCTGTTGCATCTGATCAAAAGTGGATTTATTTGGTAGTGTATTGCATGCTCGCTGGCACATCGCTATGGGGGTCTGTGTGCCTCCGTTTGAGAAGTACTGGCTTAATTTATGATTTTCTAAAAGCATCTGCTTGAATCAACAATAAAGTCATGCTGTAGAAGCCATTCCCTGAGACTCTGAATTCTGGCTTAGGAAATGGGGGTGGAGAAAGGCTATTATACAAAGTGACAAAGAGAAACAATTCAAGGCTTAATGCCAAAGGGCTTGATCATTTTTTGTTATTCTTGACAGTAATGTATGTTCTAAAACATATTGTGAAAGAATCAGTTTACACTTAGGTGAATGTTAGAGTTGCTGTATACACAATTGGTTTTAATTGCTATTATATTACTCTGAATAATAGTAACTTTTCAGGCCAAATTTCCTCGTCCCTGTGTTAGGCTCTGGAGGTGAAATACAACCTCCCAAACTCTTCTTGCTCCTGAGGAGCTCAAAATTAGTGGAAAATAGATATAAACCTCTCATGTCTATCTCTATCTCTATCTCTATCTCTATCTCTATCTCTGTCTCTGTCTCTGTCCTTGTCTCCGTCTCTGTCTCTGTCTCTGTCTATATCTAAGACAGAGCTAAGAATTAGTGGAAGGACAGAAATGGAAGATGTAGAATAGAGAAGACTTTAGTGGAACAAGGACTAGAAGGATTCGAGAAAGAAAATGTCCCCAAAATACACATTTACTCTTGGGAAAGTGGAGATTTTTTTCCCCAAGCAAATGGTGAGAAAAAGAGTTGGTTGCAGATATAAGCACATTTGAAGGGGAAAAGGAGAATATTACAGTACAGCTTTATTTTCTATTCAAAGGATGCACCATGTTCATCAGCACGGTGAAGAACAAGCCAGGGAAAGACTGGAGGATCTGAGAATTGTGGAAGAAAATCTGCGCCAGGAAATGAGAAACACAGGCATCTGGGACCTTCAAGGTGGTAAACCCATAATTTCAGTGGTCCCAGTCAGCATGACCAGCCGCAGTTGTGGAAAATCCAGATGATTATATGCTCTCAGTCTCAAAGATTAATAAGGCCATTATGATAGAACATGGGTTGAATAATAATAGTATCTATTCTACAGGGGAGTGCTGATAAATAAACATACTGATACATGCAAAGTGTTAGGCACATTGCCTGGCACATAGTGCTCAAATTTACGTGAACATTTAAAAAATGGACGTCATAGAATTCAGTCTTGACTGAGAATGGAATTGAGGTGCTCATCATTAAATCTGGAATAAATGGGAAATAAAAGTAAGAAGAGGCATTGTACAGAATGAGCATTCTAGATTGCACAGTAGAAATGGCAAGAAGTGACCTGGGGAAAGGAAAGGTTAATATGGGTGGAGAAGCCATTCTGAAAGATAATAGGTAACCAGAGGGGCCTTAACCTTGTTCAGTTGTTGTGAATCTTTGGGAATAACGAAGGTAGAAAATAAAGCTACACTCATGGAACTAAATAACCTCAGGATTTCTAAAACAACTTTAGGTCAAAGTTATTTTGTTGCCCAAAGGACATGAAAATTTAATGGGCAGAAAACTTTGCTTCTTACTACATATACTGCTCTCTTTCAAGGTATGAGTAGGATTGGATTTAGAAATATATGCAATTCCTCAGAAACTCCCCATTTTTTGATTCTGCTGAGAGAGAGCAAAAGGAATAAAAGAATTCCCAATTCTTCTGTATTTAGATATTAAAAGTAATACTTGTTCTCTTTTCTGAAGGAATCACTTACCTCCAGACACACACTCTGGAGTAAAAGAGATGTCATCAAGGGCAATAAATATGTGCTCACTTCCAGCCAAATCAGCTTCAAATGCCACCTTAAATGGGCTGTTACTGGAGAGAGGTGCATAGCCATACATCCACCCAGTTCTTTTAGTTCCAATCACTGACCATATCTGGATGTTTAGCCCTGATTCCTCAATGGTATAAACCTAAAAAAAAAGAAAAGAAAAGAAGAAAAATAATTCTTGATTATTTCTCTGACACTATGATAACTTAAAGAAAAATAATTATTAATGGATGTTAGAGGCATATGGGCATCCAAATGATTGATTAATGAAAGAATGAAATCTCTGGCTATGTGACAGCTTAATACATGGACTTTTGTATTTTTTATTTATAGGTATTGGAGGTTATAAAGTGAGTCAATGGATGCCATATTTTCTTTGGTTAATAAGACCATCATTTGATTTTGTCATATTAATTTCTGTATAAACTGGACATGGTAAAAAAAAAACTGTTACCACCTTAAGCATGTAAAAAGCAGGAGGAGACATAAAACAAGAATTTTTCATTGCTAAATAACTTTGTCTATGTTAGTCGAAGTGTGTATGAGTGGAAAAAAGAGGACCTTCACAATAACTGGATATGAGATTATACATGTAATTTAAGAAACCAAAGTAAATATGCAGAAAATATCACTTTGACAGAATATCTTTCTGTATTAACTAATGTCAATATTCAGCACTTATTTATAGGAAAAAAATGAACAGATGCAACAAACACAAAGTGAAATAAAATAGTTATTTTATTTTATTTGAAACCAAAAAATATGCTATGTTGTAGTATTTTTAACAGTGTAAACGATTCAAAACAAAGCCAAAAATGCCATTTCCTAGTGTTCTTCAAAAATTCACAACTAAACAACAAAAAGAATGAGACTGAAAATATTTTTATAGCCTCTTTTTGCGAATTTTACAATTATCTTTCCTCAGATGTTAAAACTATATATAGTAATATGCATAATATCTCTATACACCTATATATGTTTACATATGGCTTGTACTATACTTCTGCAATCAGTACACATCCCTTTCTTTCACATGGAAAAATAAGACCCAGAGAAACGAAAACACGTGGACAGTAATTTTCTTCTATTGCAATAGTGTTTTTTTTTTTCTAATGACCTTCCCTCGACTGCAAAATCTTATTGGCTCACTGTTTTCTTAGTGTCAAAATTTATCTATTAATAACTTGCCTGTAGAATATATCCAACATTTATACTCTCAGATTAATACCAATCATCCTATTATATATTATATTAAATTGATATTTCAGAAATACCAAGAATCACTAAATATTCCAGAGCCAGAAATGAAGCATGTTGCCAATGTCTACCAGTACAAGGGGAAGCCCATTAACAGCTAAAATTATACAATATAATTATGTCTTCCAACGGAAATAATATATTGTATTCTGGGTTTTGGTGATAACTCTCAGGGAAAAGATTTATTTTTAATTACTGTTAACATCTATTACTTTGAAAAAGCAAAATGGCTACATGTTTGAAAAATAATCAATTATAATTTCATTTGTTTCTAATTTTACATGTCATTAAACAAATTTTATGAAAAGGCCAATTCATGTCATATTAATAATTTATTATTTGAAATAGCTTTCTAAAAATCAACTGCTGGATGAACTCAGCTATTTCAATTTTGATATTCTAAATTTTGGTTGAACATAGACCCAGTAACATAATAATGATCGACATTAAATATTGTAAAGTAATAGTTTTTTTGTCATAAAACCATGTATTCAAATAATATACAAATAAGGACATTAACTTATAATAAAGTCTATTATAATCAAGGTTATATTATATTCAAAGGTTATAATCAAAGCAACTGCTTATCATGTATGGCAGAAAAAACTTAAAGAGAACTCGTTAAATCAAAACAGAAAAAAAATGATGTCATCTAAATACAAACATTATAATCATATCAAATTAAATATATATTTATTTATCTAGAATAATCATTCCACTGAAGGAAAACATTCAACAAGATATATGAAGAGGTGATAGAATATGTGAGTGTTAATGACTAAACTCTAGATTAGTATAAATATTAGAGACCATCTACTTCAACAATTTCTATGTATCTAGGTTTCCCAGGTAAAGGTTGGAAAAAAAAATGATTAGTAGTTTTTCCTGGATTTCCTTTCCTGTAGCTATTTGAATGCTCTAAGTGTCTGCAATATTAAAGGTAGGTCACTAGCATTGACTTGGAGTCTCTGAATAGATTCCTCTGGATATCAGAAACAGTTTCTCCTCTTCATTAGCTATTTAGTTCATTAAAACTAGTCTGTGAAAAACATCAGCAAGAAGAAATTGTGACTTTGCTTGTCCTATTCTTAACTGTTCTATTAGGGGTCTGTTCTATTAGGCATTTGCTCTATTAGGAGTCTGTTCTTAATCACCACTGATAGAAAAAAGCAATGAGCTGAGATATTGTTTCATCCTCAGAAGTGCCCCAAACATCATCTGTATCTCAACCACTTATGTATATAATCCTGACTTACACCCCACAACTTTAAAATAAAATAAAATCTTAAAATAGAATTGCATAGTTACATATAGTCTAGCTTGCAAACACTTAAATATTATATAAGAAGAAAAAATCAGAAGTGATGGAAAGGGAAATTTCTCTTGAAGAGAAGAGGTTATGGGTTTTAAAATAAGTTAATAAAGGACAGAAATAACAGCAATACTGCCCATATTAGTGAAAATTCAGTTCATTCACGTATTTATATGAACCCCAGATCATGTATGGGTGTAGGGTAAGACTATTAAGTGTCATATACAGCTCTGGAGTTTAGAGATGTAGAAAGAATTTAAACAATTCATTAAATATATATAGCATAGATTTTCAGTCTCTAGTCCAGAATATAAGGAGTTGGATATTTTCACTCCAATCTTCACAACAAGAAAAAAGCTGAACAAACTAAAAAGTCAACAACTCTTCTTAGATCTATCAGAGACTTGTAGTTTCAGGGCAAACTGCTGCCCCAAAATTGGAAAAAGAGAATGGTGGACACACTGAATCACAACTTACTGAAACAAAAGTACAAGGGAAGATACTCCTGCAGGAGCCAGTATAAGAGTAGAAAAACTGAAAATGATGAACGGGTTAATCAGAAAAACTGAAATTGATGAATTAATGAATTTCTAGAGGCTCGGTGTGGATGAGTCTGAAAGTTAAATATTCGGATAGGACTCTTGGCAGAACTGTCTCCTCCCATTCCCTCACCACCCTCCCCCCCACCACACATACACATTTTTGTGAGTTTTATCTTCAGGAACCTTATCAGGTTCTCACAATGAAGGTAAGGGAAAAACCCTCTCCTATTTTTGGTCAGAGGAAGGGAAAAGTAACCATTTTGAAATATACCCAGAACATTCTATTCTTCTCAACAAGGCTTGTCCTTAAGACAAACGATGTAAAAGGAGTTTAACTGACTAGGGTTTTACCATAACCTCAGCAAATTAAGGGATATAAAACACCAAACTCCAACCCCTCCGACCATCCATGTGGAGGAAGGAAAATAACCACTTCCAGCTCCCAGTAGCCTTTTCTGTGGGGGGGAGAGATATAACTAATTCTAGTCACTTATAGCCTTTTTTTTGCCTCTCAGAGAGAGAGAGAGAGAGAGAGAGAGAGAGAGAGAGAGAAACAACAACAACAACAAGAAAACAAAACAAAACAAAAAAACTTGATTATAAAGAACACAATCTAGGGGCACAGTCTCATTAAAAGACTAAGACTTAAGACTTAATCACAGCCCTGTTAATAAATTGGTCAATCTAGGGTATTTTGTTACAGAAGCCTGAATGGACTGATACAGCATTATATAATGCTAAAGGGCCTAATTCATAACAATTATTAATGATGTATATATCTAACCACAGAGCATCAAATACTTGCGGCAAAAGCTTATAAAATTGCAAG
Source organism: Tarsius wallacei (assembly GCA_963574415.1). NCBI lineage: Eukaryota > Metazoa > Chordata > Mammalia > Primates > Tarsiidae > Tarsius > Tarsius wallacei. The sequence goes on along the minus strand of CAUYQG010121396.1, from coordinate 1,228 downwards.
AACTGCAAGGAGAAACCGATGAATTTACTATTATATGAGGACTGACAATTAAGTTCACAAACTCATACTAGAAAAAGTGCTGCATACCTCAGTGCTGAATATCACTATGGTCACCTTCTAAATACTCCCCTTGGGAAGCTAAGCACCAATGCCAGTGCCTGGTCCACCCATCAAAGCAATTTGGGAACTCTTTTTGTGAAATGGCTATCAGAGCTGTCGTTGTATTACCCTTGATGTCATAAATACTATCAAAATATCTTCCTTTCAGTATTTCAGATCATGTGAGTAGGAGGGTGTTCCAATAAAGTTATTTGTTTACTGGCTAAAAACTCCCTCACAGACAGTGTTGTGTGACCTGGTGCATTGTCATGATACAAGAGCTCCTTCGGGGACATTTTTGTATACATCTTTTTTAAGCCAATATTTTCAGTTAAGATTTTCCTAACTGCTTCTCAATTGATGTTTATTTGGTCTGCTATGCTTCTCACAGTCAGCCAAAGATTTGGACACACAATTCAACGAATTTTTGCAACGTTTTTATCAGTTCTGCTCATTACTCGTTGTCCTGACTTCTCTTTATCAGTGACGCTTTCTCTCCCCTCAGAAAAACATTTAATTCATTTGTACACTACTGTTTTCTTCATGGTATTATCCCCATAAAATTGGACTAACACGTCCCTGATTTCACTTCCACTTTTGTCAAGTTTAGCAAGAATTTAATATTTGTTGCTGTAATCCAATCTTTGACATTCTCATGATGGCACACAAAAGCATGCAACAACAATCATGAATGTCATTCAACAAGACACTACCACATGTCAACACAATCACAGCTATGAGACACGGATATACCAACGTTATGAAACCTTACTGGGTTGTTTGTATGGTGCTGCCAATAGGAGCATACAAAGGCAAGTTTCCAAACTTAATTGTCAATCCTTGTAGTTAAAGATGCCAACATTCCTTTATTAGTAATTGGCAGATCAGAGGGTAGCAAATCAGTAAGGATGTAGTCGAACTTTACAGCCTCAATCAACTGGATCTAATTTACATTTTTAAAATATTTAATACAGCAAAAGCAAAATATGTACTTTTCTCCATCTCACATAGAATATTCATCAAAATTGACAACATTCCACGTCATAAATCTCTTTGTAGTCAATTTAAAAGAATAGAAATCATACAATGTATGCTCCCAGACCAACATGGAATTAAACTAGAAATCAAT
>CAUYQG010121395.1:0-14741 GCA_963574415.1 Tarsius wallacei | reverse complement strand
AACTGGAGAAAATGTCACTGTACCACCAGGCTTGGTTCTTTGGACACATGTTTTAAATAAGGAACAATAAAGCTGGGCTCGGTGGCTCAGCCTGTAATCCCACCTTGGGAGGCTGAGGTGAGTGGATTGCCTGAGCCCGCGGGTTTGAGACCCGCCTGGGCAACTTGGCGAGACCTCATCTCTACAGTAAATCAAAAAACTAGCCAGGTGGGGTAGCGGGCACCTGTAGTTCCAGTTGCTTGGAAGGCTGAGGCGGAAGGATCGCCGGAGCCCAGCAGGTCGAGGCTGCGGTGGCCGGGAGCGGCCACTGCACTCCAGTCTGGGCGACGGAGTGAGACTCCAACTCAAAAAAAAAAAACTTGTGCATTTATTCTTGCATGTTTAAACTTCAGTCACCTTCAAAGGACTCTCCATTTGATGCAATACACCTATTGAGATACGTTTTCCACTGCTCAAAACCATTTTTGAACTCATCCATTTAGACGGCTTTTAGTGTTTCTGCCATTTTTTGTTTAACTTCTTCCACATCATCAAAAAGCTTCTCTTTGAGGATTTTTTTCATCCTGGGAAACAACAAAAAAAGTGTCGCTTAGGGTGAGACTGGGTGAATAGGGGTGTGGGGCATGGAGGGCATGTTGTTTTTGGTCAACAACTGCTAAACACTCAGCATGATGTGGACAGGTGCACTCATAAATCACCTGTCATGAAATGGGCAAACTCACTGAAAGAATCTCTAAAAAAAGATCCACTGAAGCCGAATGCAGCCTCTCACAACAACTCTAGCTGGTACACTGATGCCTATGGGTTCCTAGAACTCTTACTAGCAGGGAAATTCTGTACTACAAGGGGCTCACTCTCCAAAAATAATTCCAGGTTTTTTGGGGTTCCCTTGTACAAATTTTTACCTAGACTATTCTATTAATGATGGCATGTGTGCGCACACAAGAATGTGGGTGGGGCATATCAGATGTTAAGATGAAGTCTCTAAAAAGACCACTGTTGCATATATAGTGCTCGTTTGACCAAGTCTATTCACACATTCTACTCTAGACTTTGTAGCAGAATCTATCACGACCTCACCTACATCAGCCTCTCCCCTACATTGTAGAGGGCACAAGGGAGTCTCCATAGTTTCCTGCATCTTTCAGCCCGAGGACTCGGTCTGGCTTCCAGAGTACATTCAGCCATTGTATGGCAGGATCATCTGGACGTTCCAGGGATGTAACACCCCAGGAATAACCTGTAACCGTAAGAAATGGGAGTTGGTGGATAACTACCCCAGCTTCCTGTCTCTTAGTGAATGGGGGTATGTTCTCCACAATCTCTTAAGGAGTCACCAGAGACATCGAGCCCTCGTCACCCACAGTGACAATGTGCTCAGTGTTAGCTTTTCCTGCTTCCGACCTCCCTGGCCCACTTCCTCACCTGGGCCTCTGGGGTCGCTCACCAAGTCAGCTCATGCACCCAAATCCTTGTCTCAATATTTGCTTTTTGAGAGCCTCATCTTAGGTGCTACTTCATAATCATCCCATTTCAAAGATGAAATTCAAGATTTTTGTCCTCATTTTTTAAAGAGAAGATGCCATTGTCATCACAACATGGTTACATACTCAAGGCAGGACTCTCAGCACTGCTTCTCCTGACCATATTAATCCATTAGCACAAACACACGAAATACCTTCCCACCCCACCGGCAGTTCACCACGTCAGATAGAAGAGGCAGACTGTTAAGACTCAGGCTTTCAAGGTATTTCAAAACCAATAACAAAATAAGTCCTAAGGTATGTATAGTTCACATTTTTTGAATGTCTTTTAAGAAATTTTTGAAATCGGATTCAAAGAGATGAGTAAAGTATTTTTTTTTTCTTTTTTTCTTCTTCTTTTTTTTTTGAGTTGGAGTCTTTGTTGCCCAGGCTGGAGTGCAGTGGCACGCTCCTGGCCACCACAGCCTCGACCTGCTGGGCTCCAGCGATCCTTCCGCCTGAGCCTTCCAAGTAGCCGGAACTACAGGCACGTGCTACCATGCCAGGCTAATTTTTGATGTATTGTAGAGAAGATGTCTTGTCAAGTTGCCCGGGCAGGTCTCAAACCCGTGGGCTCAGGCAGTCCACTCACCTCGGCCTCCCAAAGCGCTGGGATTACAGGCTGAGCCACCGAGCCCGGCCAGGAGTAAAGTATTTCTTTGTGCTAGTTTTGTCGCTGTTGTTTTATGGAAATGAAATTAAAATCCCAAGTGATACTTGTTTTAATCCTAACGTGGCCACCTAGCCTGCTGATGGCAGTACCATCTGGTTTCTGTTGAAAAGGACCTAGAGGCCCCATAATCCTGCCAGAACACCTCTTACGTAGAGTAAAAGGGGTGACCAGACATCATAATCTGTAGGAGGTGGCCAAACCAGAGAAATAAAATACCCCTGAGCACCATAATGTGGCAAGGGACTCCTCACATGCAGAGAGAAGGCACCATAATCCCACGGTACACCTCATCTGTTACAAGACCACTTTCCAAAGCAACCACCAGTGGCCAGCTCGACCTTCCCAATGACTAACCGACTAGTTCAGATATCGCCTGCTGATAACCAACACCCAGAACTGTCTTTTTCTAAAGTGGGACAGACTATAAGTCTTCGCTTTAAAAGCAGCAACAACAACAACTTGCTCCATTTTCCTTCCCAAAATCTATCCTCTCCCTGTTGAAATAAATTTCCTTCTTGGCAGTAGAACTTCCACTCTTTGTTATGGTCCGAGTAACACTCGGCTGCTTCCCTTGATACCAATAAATCAAAGGGGCAAGGAACTAGGTAGAAAGTTTATTTCTGAATTCAAATCCAGGGAGCAGAGCTGAACTCGAGATCTTTCTAAAATGGCTCTGCTCACTCTTCAGGCTTTTACAGTTTGCTTTTATAGTCTATAGTTGTTGGTACCTATACATTAGCCACTGACCAGCAGAGCATTGTATAGAACTTAAGTTACAGCTGCATTTTACATTTAGATAGTGACATTTAGAGTAAAGGAAGTTTACATCATGCATTGCAAAATTATGCCAATCATAAGACTTACAATTACATTGATGCTATATAGTCCAAAGAAAGGGAGAAAATAGGGAATTACATCTTGGGTGCAGTCTGCAGGGAAGTCAAGAATTCCCTGAAGCTGCTTACTGGAAGTGCATAGAAGACAAGGGGACTCTCAGTAATGTGCTCAGGAATGTGCAGGAGTGCTTGAATCCCCGCCATGCCCTCCTCCAGGGGCTGTGACAATATGGAGGGACATTAGTGGTTCTCTGTATCGTCTTCACTCAGTTCTTAGTCTCAGAGTCTTTTTGGTGATGTATTTATTTCACATTTTTAAGGTAGTCAGAAGCCTAATCATCTGACTCACCATGGTTTCCAGTTTAACCCAGCCAGTTTTGAGCACCTTATATAATTGGGGTGGGTTTCATGATCTCCACTCCTATCCAAGTGTAGACTTCCAGGGCTTTCCCCCTCACACCCTGTTAAGCAGGTGAGTGTTTCCTGGGCAGCAGTGTGGTTGGGAACACAGCCATGAGGCTCCTGACAGTGTCAGCTCCCTGCATCCCTAGTTCCATAGGATGACACTGAACCAAAGGGACCAGTTGATAGCATAGGTGGTAGATCATTCTGCCATTCAGGAGTCAGCTCTAACCAATAAACTCACACAGAGGTCTGCAGTTGAACCCTAAGGGGGCAGGGTCAAAAGTCTGGCCAATTGAAACTAGGGCGATGGATGAGAAATGGCCCTGTGGAAATAGCCATCTCTTTTCTTCATCAGGCGGCTTATCCCTTCTTGTTCCAGAAGGAATTGCAGGGCACTTTGTGAAAGGACAAAAAACCGTGGAATAATTTATGAAATAATCTTAGCTAAAGTGGAGTCATTTTAACACTGCTTAGCTCTGTCATGCTTTCTTAGCAAATTGCCTAGCTTGCCCTTTAATCACTAACCAAGGGCAGAACAGGTTTCAGGAGGTAGCTATTGATATTTGTTTTACCACCCCCCCTCCCCAGCTTGTTTGGTATTAATTAGCTTTTCTATTCCAAGTATTTGCCTCCAGCCATTAAAACAAAACAAAACAAAACAAAACAAAACAAGCTAACTGAATATATTATGATCAGTTCTTGGTAACACAAACAGACCCCATCACCATGGCAACAGTTATGTGACTAACTCACCCATCTGTCTGCTGTCCATCACCGTGATGTCAGTACCTGAGCTTACCTGCCCCTTCATGATGACATAAAACACTACCACCCAGTCACCTTGCCCCCATCAAAAATAAGGTTTTAAAAGCAGTCAACCTCAAACAGTGATGTCCATGCTTTTGTAAGGCTCTGGCCAGGCCATGTCTTCATTGAGCTGTGGCCCCCTTCCCTATCTGGGGGAGGTGGATCCCCCTTTTCTCTCCCTCTCCTACCTACTTCCTAAATAAACTATATTTTCCAATCTAATTGATGTGCAATTCTTTGCACCTTACCTGTGGCACCATCTTGCTGACCTAACACTTTACTCAGGCTGGACGACAGCCATTCTTGTCCCATATGCGATCCATGTAGACATGATCTATGTGGCATCATGCAAGATTGTCATGAAATTGCCTCAGAGCTGCTCTTCCAGTCGCTTCTTCCAGTTCCCAAGGTTTGGGAAGCGTTGAGTGTCCCAGAACATTCTAAAGGAGGCTGGCCACACAAGAGAGTTTGGACGGGCTAAAACAAATATGAAAGAGGGTGACTTCTACAAAGTGACCCATGGCAGACACGCAGGACCTCACCAGGTTGTGGTGTGTGAAATGGCTTCTCAGCACACACCACATCGTGGAGAGGATGGTCTGTGGGTGTTAGTGTAGCCACATGGTTGTTACTTCTCAAAGATGACTCTGCCCCTCCCCCATGTCACCCTATATCCTGTCTTCTCATTTCAAATCTCTTTTACCTCCCTCAACGTGATGCCTCAGTCCTCTCAGTCTGCAGCTCAGGTGACCCATATTTAATTTGTGGGGTGGGGGACACTGAATATTCTCCTCCTTTTCAGTTTATTATTGTGCGATAAATTCTATACATTGCATGCATCTTTCATAGCTACCCCCCTTTCTTTAACAAAAACCCTTTCTTTAAAAAAAGGATAAAACAAAATAAAAGGGTAAAACAAAACAAACCTTTACCCTTGCAAAACTCAAGCTTTAGCTTTGAAATGACCCCTTCTGATGTGGGCTTCAAGCATTTATTTCAGCATTAAAAAAGCAAATGTTGACTTTCTTTTCATTTGAATTCTTTCTCTAAAAACCTCAATTCCTCTCCAGCCCAGCAAAGTCAACCTCTTTGGTTTTTTTTTTGAGTTGGAGTCTCCCTCTGTCACCCAGACTGGAGTGCAGTGGCCGCTCAGGGCCACCGCAGCCTCGACCTGCTGGGCTCCAGCAATCCTTCTGCCTTAGCCTTCCAAGTAGCTGAACTACAGGCACGCGCTACCACTCGGGGCTCATTTTTTGGATTTTATTGTAGAGATGAGGTCTCGCCAAGTTGCCCAGGCGGGTCTCAAACCCGCAGGCTCGGGCAATCCACTCACCTCAGCCTCCCAAAGCGTGGGATTACAGGCTGAGCCACCTAGCCGGCTAAAGTCAACCTCTTTGAATGATGAGATCAAATAGTGGAAGTGTGAGAAAGGAGGAAACATGTAAACACACCCTTTTGAAAAGGAAAATCTGAAGTCAAGAAAAAAAGAGTTGACATTCATTAAAAGCACACCATGAAGCCATCACTGGACCTTCTGTTTACCCAAGTGCAGTGCAGTAAATATTTACTGTCCTTAAATCTTTAAAGTACCCAGTGGGTGAAAAACTCATTAACTTGATTTGTTGGTCAAAGACTAAATGTCTCCATGCAAATTACTCTCTGTTACATCCTGTTGTGTCTCAGGAGGCCTTTCCTCTTGTGTTTCAGACTCCCAGGGTCCAGGAAGATAAGGCCTCCATCCTTGTGTACAGAACTTGTCTTACCTCTTTCTAAAACACAAATTCAACCCTGAATATTTCAGCCGGGTGTCAGCAAACTTTCTCTGCAAAAGACCAGATAGTAAACATGTTTGACTTTGTAGGTTGTATGATTTCTCACAATTACTCAACGCTAACGCTGTAGTGAGACAGCCATAGACAATACATAAACAAATGGACCTGTCTGTCTTCCAATAAAACTTTGTTTGCCAACATAGGTGACGGGCCCAATTAGGCCCACAGGCCATAGTTTGCTGACCCCCTTTTTAGATGATTGTATGAAGTCATAAACCATAAAGTCTTGATTATTTAAAATATTTTCCTGATGTTAATCACTTAGGAGATAAACTATCAGTAAATTCATTATCTTTTTCTTTTCTTTTTTTTTTTTTCAATTTGAAGTTTTGTCCTTTGCTACAAACTCTGTTTCAAAGCTCAGGAAAGGCCAGGCTCGGTGGCTCATGCCTATTACCCCAACACTTTGGGAGGTGGAGGCGAGAGGATTGCCTGAGTCCAGGAGTTCAAGAGCAACTGGGCAATATGGAAAGACCTTGTCGCTACAATAAATCAAAAAATTAACCAGCGTGGTGGTGTGTACCTGTAGTTCCAGCCACTTGGAAGACTGAGGTGGAAGGCTCGCCTGAGCCCAGCAAGTCGAGGTTGTGGTGGCCATAAATGTGAATGTGCCACTGCACTGCACTCCAGCCAGAGCAACAATGTGAGACACTGATCCAAAAAAAAAAGAAAGCTCAGGACAATTTCTGAAGTTTGATACAATAATATTGTCTCCTTCCTGCTGCTATTTAATAAAATGCTTCTGACAGGTGCTGGACTTAAACACAGCAAGAAGTATTATTGTTGACATTTAATATTTAAAGATAATTTTTTTTCACGATACTATTTTTTGAAATTCTGTAACAGGGGTTATCAGTATGTCTCACCACTTAGCCAACTAAGGGAAAGTGTGACCTTGATTCTAGCAGTAGGATAGCTGTGTAAAATCAACAGCACAGCACGAACCATTATTTATGCCATGTAGAATGGGCTGTCATCAATTTCTGTATACCAAACATTTTGAGAGTAACATTCAGGGAACGCTCAGTACCTCAGTCGCTCCCAGAGAATGTCCTGGGCACCCTGCATTCTTCACGACGACTGCAACATTATTGCCTATTCCTCCATCTCTTCTGCAATGTGATGTCGTCACCGATCCATCAAGCTGTGGAGCTCATTTCTGCACCTCCTTCAATCTGACTGCTTGGACCAGTATCCAGAGAGCGACTCCATAGCAGTCCCAGGTTTAGCCCACAAAACTGACCCGACAATCTTTTTCTGTTCTTGAGAACTTGGGGCTCCTGAAATACAAGAGGAAAATTTCCTGAGAAAGAACAGAATATGAGTTCTGACAATTAAGTTCGTGAACCATCCTAGAAAAAGTGCTACATAGCTCGTTGCTAAATATCACTATGGTCACCTTCAAAGTTCTCCCCTTGGGAAGCTATGCACTGATGCCACGCCCAGTCCACCCATCAAAGCAATTTTGGAACTCTTTCTGGAATGGCCATCAGAGCTGTCGTCGTTATTACCCTTGATGTCCTGAATGTCATCAAATGTCTTCCTTTTAATATTGCCTTTATCTTTGGGTAAAGAAAAAGTCATTGGGGGCAAGATCAGGTGAGCAGGGAAGGTGTTAAAATACAGTTATTTGTACAGTGCTGCAAACGCAAGCTCCAAGTATGCAAACTTAATTAACAAATAATGACATGGCCATTCCAGAGAAAAAAGAGTTCTGAAATTGCTTTGATGACTGGACTAGGCGCTGTTGTTAGTGCATAGCTTCCCAAGGGGAGTACTCAGAAGGTGACATAGTGATATTCAGCAGTGAGGTATGGAGCACTTTTTCTAGGATGGTTTGTGAATCTAATTGTAGAGACTCGTATAGCAGAATATAACTTGCTTGGGGACTTTTATTCTTAGACCAACAAATCCATTGAATGAGTTCTTAACCAACTGAGTACTCTGAGTCCTGAGTCACCATGGAGGAAGGCCAGCCTATTCTGCTGTAGAGAGGTCATCTGGGGTACATTGGATGTGCAGCCCAGTTAAACATTTGAATGGCTTCTGCACCCGTCTCTGATTATGCTATGAAGAGATAGATCCACACAGTGAGCCAAGTCAACACATAGAACCTTGAGAGAAAATAATAAATTAGCATCTCAAGCAACTGAGTTTTGGGGTGGTGTGTTACATTGTAATAGATAACTACAACATAAACTGACAAATATAGAAAAAAATTGGTTTTTTCAGAATTAAGCCGGTCATGAAAAAGGAGCTATAATAAAATGCTTGGCCAGGCACGGTAGTTCACTCCTGTAATCCCAGCACTTTAGGAAGCCGAGGTGGGAGGATTGCTTGAGACCAGGAGTTCGAGACCAGCCTGGAAAACATAGTGAGACCCTGTCTTTACAAAAAAATCAAAAAAATTATCTGGGTGTGGTGGCATGCACCTGTAGTCCCAGCTACAAGAAGGCTGAGGTGGAAGGAGATCAAGGCTGTGATGAGCCATGATTGTGTCACTGCACTCTAACTTGGACAACAGAGTGAGACTCTGACTCAGGTTTTTTTAAAAAATGCTAACACAAGGCAGATAAACATAAAATTAGAAATTAAAAACTGAGAAGACTATATGTACCCTAATTTGGCAAGAGAATATTAATATGCCTTCAGTACAATGAGTAGCTAGCTAGCACATGTCCTTGTGTTCTGTCTCCTAGGGAGAAGATTCTAGGTTCTGAAAACAAACAGCAACCTCTGAAAAAGACTATTTTGAGAATGAGAGATATTTTCCACATACAACAAAGTTTTGCAACCACTTCCAGCAATGTCACCATGTCCTGAAGGAAAAGGATGGTATTATTATAATTACATTTTAACTACATCCTCTGAGTTACATTTTAAGGTGTAATAAGACATCTCTCTAATATAAAAATAAAAGCAAATTATATTGACACGTCTTCTCTTTGCTAGTAATAGCTGAATAGGTAAACAAATAGCCCAGAGAAATGAACACTGCTAGCTTCATGCTGTTCCATGACCCTTCATGGCTCTGTATCCAGCTGAAACTTTTATGGACTTCTGTTGAAATCCCCTAATACTGAGAGAGAAAAAATAATAACTAAAAATAAAAATAATTTGGGGGTAAATGAGAAAAATTGGCTGTAAGTGGCATTTCAGAAGAAGCGGCATTTTTCTAGTTCAGGATGAATATTGATACTCATGGACGAATATATTTAAAACAAAAACATTTTCTGCTGCTGAAAACAGGACAGGACTCCCAGCACATTCCTTCCAGACTCTATTTTGAAGATCAATGGGAAGTAAATACTTCTACGAAATGCCTAAAGCCCTGACAAATCCAAGCATCTGTGTAGTAAAGAGAAGATTGCGCAGCGTGTACCTTTCTGTTCAATTCACAACACTTCAGAGATTTCCCTACTGGCTGGGCACAGTGGCTCACGCTTGTAACCTCAGCACTTGGGAGGCTAAGGCAGGAGGATTGCCAAAGCCCAGGGGTTCAAGACCAGCCTGGGCAACTTGGCGAGGCTTTGTCTCTACAGAAAAAAAATCAAACAACTAGCTGGGTGTGGTGGTTCGCCTGAGCCCAGTCGATTGAGGCTGTGGTGGCTGTGATCATGCCACTGCACTCCAGCCTGGGCGACAGAGCAAGACTCCGACTCAAAAAAAAAAAAAAAAAAAAAAATTCCCCCTGATTCAGGAAGGCAAGTCCCATTTGTTATAAATGAGAAAATGGAGAGTTATTTTGGTTAGTTAGAGCATATGGAAATGCATATTGTGTCAGTCTAACTCTTTAAAATAATGACAGAGGGTGGGGTCTGGTGGCTTTCACCTGTAATCCCAGCACTTTGGAAGGCCCAGGGAGGAGGACTGCTTGAGTCCAGGAGTTCGAGATCAGCCTGGGCAACATGGTGAGAACTTGTTGTTACAAAAAATAAGAAATAAAATGACGACAGAGAAATGTGTTATCTTAATAGTGTTGGAATAAGTTGAGGACCAAGATCCCAGAGGAAAAAATATTTCCTACAATACTAAGTTTTAAAAAATGTATATCCAAGTCATTGGTCCTAGAGCACAAGTACAGAGAAGATGGGTCCTGAAAATAGATGAGGAAATAAAACAAACAAACAAAACCTGTACTCCATGGTGAGAGTTCAATTGCTGGAATGGATGGTGGAGATTCCTGGCAGGCTAACGTTTTATATCGTTGTTCACACTCAAGTGAGGGGTAAGAAATGAAAAAGCCACAAGATGAAACACGCTCCATGGCCTACTACCGCTCAACATCTCTTTGAAGAGCAACCCTGCCTGTCAGCCTGTCCTGCAAAGCCAGGCTAGGTGTGTTTAAGTGTCCATTCTTAAACCATAAACCAGAACTGGAAGAAAGTTCAAGTGTCCATTTCTTGCCTTCTCTTTGCTTCCTAGTTTTTTGTTTATTTTATTTTCCAGCTAGATAGAGACGGTGTAAGGATAGATATCCTTTTTTACAGAACCCCAGTTTTAACGTTGGTTATCGGGGCCTAAGGAATGTTATGGCAAAACTCATTACTGCACAGAAACATTTAGGAAAACTTATGTTGACTTTCTGAAGTTCAAGCTCAACACAGGGGCAAGTTTCAAGAGGACAGAAGTAAAATTTCTACTTCACAGAACTTTTAGCAAATGGTCAGTCTTCTAACTTTTTTCCAGAATTTCTTCTCAGCAAACTTCCAGCCAGAATGGGCTCTTGCCTTTTTTTTTTAATTTTGTCAATTATAGGTTCTAAATTTAACACCCAAGTTGAATTTTTTTAAATTTAGCTTTGAATTCATTTTAGCTTTGGGAGCGCATACATTTAGCTACTGCCAGTTCACGCCTTGGTAGGACTAGTAGCTAAGTCAGCTTTTTTCTCTTAAAATCCTATGAATTATCTCTTCCTAGAACATGGGCTTTTCTAAATCACAATTAGATATTTTCCCATCACTTAAAAGAAGGAGCGCTCTTTTTCATGCATACTAAAATTTTTTTTTAAAAAAGAAAAACAAAGGAAAAGCACATTTGAGAAGCTTCTAAAACTATTTACATAATTATAGCACTGAAGAAAATCAATAAACATTCTCTTTTGCTGTGCCATATATGAGGCACATACCAGGCACTGTCTCTTTTACCTGGATCACTCAAAATATAAAGCTGATGTTATGGGACAGTCTAGCAGCTTAGAAACTGCATCCCTTGTACATTGTTGTAGAAATTCCTGGATTATTCTTTGCTTTAATAGTATATCTAAAGTTGAAAATGAACATTTTCATGTGTCTATTGTCTATAAAGCTCTACATTTCTGTTCACTCTCAGAGTTGACTAACACTTATTTGTGACCTTTTTTTCCTTGTCAGCCTCTTTCCATCTCACCCATATTTTTTGCACTTTCCTGAAATTCTGGTCATGAATATTTATGATGTCTAAAGAGATAGACCAGGTCAGTCTCGGTGGCTCAGCCTGTAATCCCAGCACTTTGGGAGGCCGAGGCGAGTGGATTGCCTGAACCCACGCGTTCCAGACTCACCCGGGCCACTTGGCGAGACCTGGTCTCTACAATAAATCCAAAACTAGCTGGGCGTGGTAGTGCGCTCCTGTAGTTCCGGCTGCTTGGAGACAGAAGGATCGCCAGAGCCCAGCAGGTCGACACTGGGGTGGCCGTGAATGTACCCCTGCACTCCAGCCTGGGTGACAGAGTAAGACTCCAACTCAAAAAAAAAAAAAAAAAAAAGCAAGAGAGATAGACCATTGTATTCTCTTAAACTTCAACTCTATTATTCTATTATTTCTTTCAATGTTTCATTATTTTTTCCCACACATTAAATATGTAATAGAAGAAAACTTGGTAGGAAAATCAACAGAGGCCAGAAAGGAGACATAGAATAATAATCTGAATACCAGATTATTATTCATGATGGGAGAAATGGGTGAGATGGTTAGCTACCTACTGTTTAATTATAAAATTAGGTACTGGGCTAAGCAACTTGTGGGATTTATTTATGCTGACCTTATGAGACAGTATCGTGCTATGGTTTTGAAACCGTGCATTGGATTCAGATTTGTCTGATTGCAAATTCTGGCTTTTCTACTTACTAGACATGTGACCCTAAGAAAGTCACATAAGTGCTGTGTGTCTCACTGCTAAAATCAGGATGATAATAATAGTAACTACATTGTAGGGCTTCTAAGAATTCGATGAGTTGATGCTCCACACTTAGAGCAATGCTTGGATCACAGTAGTTACCAAATTAAAGTTTAGCCTATTACCATGCTTTCCATTTTCAGATGGAGAAAGTGTGGCACAGAGGAGTTCAATTTAGTTGTTTAAGCAATTTCCCACAGCAAACAAACAATAGGGTTAGGATTTGAACTCAGTTTTGTCTGTCTCCAAAGTTTCTGGAGTTAAATGTTTCCATTATCAGTAACAGTGTTCAAATCTTTTTTTTTTTTAGTTGGAGTCTCACTCTGTCACCAGGCTGGAGTGCAATGGCACACTCATGGCCACCCCAGCGTTGACCTGCTGGGCTCTGGCGATCCTTCCACCTCAGCATTCCAAGTAGCTGGAACTACAGGTGCGCGCTACCATGCCGGGCTAATTTTTTTAATTTTTATTGTAGAGACGAGGCCTTGCCAATTTGCCCGGGCTGGTCTTGAACCCACAGGCTCAGACAATCCACTCACCTCAGCCTCCCAAAGTGCTGGGATTACAGGCTGAGCCACAGAGCCCCACCAGTGTTCAATGAAATCTTCTAACATCCATGCCTGAATGGTTGTGAATCAGCAGTGATCCAACCCTATAGCTCAAATTCTTGTCCTGGCATATGTTTTAAAAACTAGCTCTGGACCCTTAGAAGTGAATATGCAGAATTTAGATAAATCTTCTTTTTAAAAGGAGTTGGCCTGAACTAGAAAAGTCACCATTTTCTCAGCCAAAACTGTCTAACAGATGATTTGTTTTAGTTTGGTTTTTGTCTACTCAGAGAGTTGGGAGAAATTAGGAGTTTATACTGAAATCTCATTACATACCGCTTATAGTCCATTAAAATTGTATTTAACTGTAGGAAGTTCTTATCACAAAGAAGAGGTTAAATAACTCTTACATAATCTTTTACTGATACTTTCACATATAGTTCTAATGCAAATAACTCCTTTGAGTACTATAATATTTCTAGACCGAATGGAACCTCTCAAACTATTACAAGAATGATTTTGGCAGCCAGTTTGGGTAAAACAAGAGGGCAGGCAATCACCCTAGAAAGGCTTATTCTAATGAGGCTGTGCTACTTGTCTCATGAAGAAATTCAGTGTCTCACCGTTCCTTTTCAGCATAGTTCTGAAAGTCCGAGCCAAAGCAAGCAGGCAAGAGGAAGAAAGAAATAAAAGGCATCCACGTTAGCAAGGAGAAAGTCAAACTATCTTTGTTCGCTGTTGGTATGATTGTATACCAAGAGACTCCAATACCTGATAAACGAATTCAGTAAAGTTTTGGGATACAATCACCAAGTAAAAAAATAAGTAGAATTTCTATTCACTAATAACATTCAAGCTGAGAACCAAATCAAGAGCTTGCTTTCATTTACAATACACACAAAAGATTTAAAAATAACTAGGACTACATCTAACCAAGGAAGAGAAAGATCTCTACAAGGAGAGCTACAACCCACAGATGAAAGAAATCACAATACAAATAAATGGTAAAACACCCCCTGCTGTGGATCAGAAGAATCAATATGGTTAAAATGACCATACTGACCAAAGCAGCCTACAGATTCAATGCAATCCCTACTAAATTGCCAATATCATTTTTCACAGAACTAGAAATAACAATCCTCAAGTTTGTATAAAACCCCACCCCCCAAAAAGCCAAAGCAATCCTAAGCAAAAAAGTACAAAGCTAGAGGCATCACACTGTCAGACTTCAAATTATACTACAAAGTTATAGTAACTAAAACAGTATGGTACTGGTACAAAAATAGAAAGATGGATCGATGCAGCAAAATAGAAAACCCAGAGATAAAGCCATATCCCTATAACCAACTAATATTTGACAAAGCTGACAAAAATAACCAATGAAGAAAGAACATCCTATTCAATGAATGGTGTTGGGAAAATTGGCTAGTCATATGCAGAAGAATGAAACTGGACTCCTACCTCTCACCATATAAAAATTAACTCAAGTGAATTAAAGACTTAAACCTAAGATCTAAAAGTATAAAATTCCTAGAATAAAATATAGCAAAAACCCTTCTGGATATTGGCCTAGACAAAGAATTTATGACTAAAACCCCAAAAGCAAATGCAACAAAAACAAAAATAGGCAAATGAAAATCAAACTAAAAAGCTTCTGCACAGCAAAAGAAATAATCAAGAGTGAACAGAAAACCTACAGAATCAGAGAAACTATTTGCAAATTATGTCTCAGACAAGGACTAATACCCAGAATCTACAGAGAACTCAAACTTACCATGATAAAAACAAACAGCCCCATCAAAAAGTAGACAAAGGGTCGGGCTCGGTGGCTCAGCCTGTAATCCCGCGCCTTTGGGAGGCTGAGGTGAGTGGATTGCCTAAGCCCGCGGGTTCGAGACCCGCCTGGGCAAGCAAGACCTCATCTCTACAATAAATCAAAAAATTAGCCGGGCGTGGTAGC
>CAUYQG010121390.1:0-14867 GCA_963574415.1 Tarsius wallacei | reverse complement strand
AAAAGTGATAACTCAGAGAGGGGAATGCAATGGCTTTAAAAATATCTATAGCTGGATATCTGTCTGTCTGTTTATCCATCCTTCCAACCATCCATCCTTCCAACCATCCATCCATCCATCCATCCATCCATCCATCCATGCATCCTGTGGTTATTCAAAACACATTGGCTTTATAATCAAGGGAGCTTGAGTATGAATTCTGTTTAGTGATTGTGAGACAATGGAGAAGCCATTTGGCTTATATGAACCTCTTCTTTTTTCCCCTCCAAAATAGAAATGTCTGTCTTATAATGTTTTTGTGAGGATGAGACGACATGTATAAAGTGCTTTACCAAGTGTCTGGAACATAAATAATGGTTGTTATTCTGGTGATACAGAATTATCACAGCAGATTTAAACATACATAATATTTTAAATGAATACAATTGGATTACTTTTTCTTTGCAAACCCCTAACCTACATAAAGATAGTTTTAAGATCTGTTAAAACTTGGATATCCCCAATGGAATAGGTTATAACTTTTAGTTACACAGTGCTTGAGACAATATATTTGTGTAACCTCAGAAAAGTTTTATAAATAGCTTTCATAGGCCATGGACTTTATTAGGGTCCCAGTCCTAAGGGGTCTATAGAAGCTGGTCTAAAGATTATTTAGAAAGATTATAGAAAACTGTTCTGCCCAGTGGGAGTGAATGTCTGTTTAGACTCCTGCTCTGGGCTTCAGCTCTCAACTGTGGCTTTGTGCTTCTGGAGATAGCATGCTTGTTAAGAGCATGGGTTGTAGCCATTTAGGGCTGTTGTTGCTCTGAACACCATTTTCCAAATAGAACATTCATTTTTGCACACTACTTACTGAGTGCTTAACACGTGTTACTTTTTATTTATGTAGAATGCTTTATTTGCCACCAAGAAGCAAAATGAGTTTAAATATTTCATCATATTTCAAAAGTCTAGGCCCTCTGCCTTCAAAGTTCTTTGATGTTGAGTCTTTTGTGTTTTCTTTCAATTACAATTTAGGTGTTTGAGCAATGAGGTCAAACAGTCTTGTCCTTGTTCTGTGTTCTTCGTCCCCCACTCCCCCCCTTTTTTGCCTCTTCCGGCCTCTCATTTGTAAAGTCCATATTAGCCTATAGATTGCATATTTAATTAAGAGTTTCTGGAAGGTAAGGAACATTCTTACGTACTTTCCCCAATGGCTACTATGATGTTTCGTTCAAAAGATGCTTTAAAAAAAAGAGGAAATCAGTATGAATCATGGTCATATTTTGTGTGTTGGGGATGCCAAATACTTCTCTTTACAACACTAAATATGATTCGGCTAAAATGAGGGCTCTTTATTCTGGAAAGATAATTGAATAACATGACAAAGATCATGAATAGTGCATATTGAATGAACACAAGTTTCTATTATAATGTAGGCAAATCTGTGGAAGAATTAAATAAGCCAAAATTTACTTTACATATTGAATAGACAACATATTACTCCAAGGGATGATACAGACTGAAAAGAGAATGACTTGGATAAGTGCAGAGGCAAGATGCAGAATGAATAGTTAAGGGTAGCTGCATGATTTGAGTATATCTTTAAACTCTAAGGTCAATGTCAGCTGCTGTCATCTTGGAATCCTGCCTGGATGGAGCCAGTCTACTGGACTAGTAGGACCCTGGCTTTGACAGCAGGGAAACTGTTATGCTTTCAGGAGCTGCAGAGAATAGAATGTATTTTAGTTTCAATTTTTTTTTTTTTTTTTTTTTGCGTCAGAGTCTCATTCTGTTGCCCCAGCTGGAGTGCAGTGGCATGCTCACGGCCACCGCAGCCTCAACCTGCTTGGCTCAGGCACTCCTTCTGCCTCAGGCTTCCAAGTAGCTAGAACTACAGGCACATACCACTATGTTCAGCTAGTTTTTGTTTTGTTTTTTTTTTTGAGTTGGAGTCTCACTCTGTCGCCCAGACTGGAGTGCAGTGGCCGCTCCCGGCCACTGCAGCCTCGACCTGCTGGGCTCCGGCGATCCTTCCGCCTCACCCTTCCAAGTAGCTGGAACTACAGGCGCGCGCTACCATGCCTGGCTAATTTTTTGATTTATTGTAGAGATGAGGTCTTGCTTGCCCAGGCGGGTCTCGAACCCGCGGGCTCAGGCAATCCTCTCACCTCAGCCTCCCAAAGGCACGGGATACAGGCTGAGCCACTGCGCCCGGTCCTTATTTTGAAAAATATTTTGTCATTGTCTCCAGCACCCTTCATCATCCTTACCTAAAAAACAAAAAACAAACAAACAAAAAAGACAACCCAATCCTGGTTCATACAACACTTCTGTTCTATTCCTGCACCACACAGTTGAATACCATTGCAGAAAAGCACACCACCAAGTCAACTTGTTTCATATCAGTATTATATGAATGTGGGTAGGAGATTAGAAGTGGTGGTAGCAACTTGGAGATGTTACTTTCTGATAGTTTCTATTTTCTTTCAGTGAAATAAGGAGGTAAGTTCATCAGCTAGAATCAAGATGAGGGAGGAGGTGATGAGGGTTTAAGGTGAGAGGAGACATTCAGGAGAACAACAGAGTGAACAAAGCATGTGATCCTACATTACCTTACGCTGCTATCTCCATTTCTTGATTCCCATTTACAGCAAAACTCTGCAAAGAGTTGTCTGTTCTCCCTGTTAGCTTCACTTCCAATTGGTCTTGAAATCACTCCAATAAAAGATTTACTGTCAACTTTTCTCTGAGACTTCTTATGGTCACTGATGATTTACATGTTCCTAAATATAATGATCAAGTCTCAGTCCTTAACTTTTTTGACTTAGCAGCATTTGACAATTGACCACTCCCTCCCCTGTGAAACACTTTCTTTACTTGTCTTCTAGAACACTCTATTCTTCTGTTTTTTCCGACTTCAATTATTTTTCCTTCTCAGTCATATTGCCAACCCCTCCCCTTTCTCTGTTCTAAATATTGCAGTGCTTATGTTACATCCCCTGGATCTCCTTTTTTCCTATCCACGTTTACTCTCTTGGTGATTTTCTCCATATATGCGAGGCCTCCAAATTTAAATCTCCATTTCAGGCCTTTCCCCTGAACTCAAGATGTATATACCTAACCATGCTCACTTGTCATTTCTTTTTTTTTTTTTTTTGAGTTGGAGTCTCACTCTGTAGCCCAGGCAGGAGTGCAGTGGCACACTCACGGCCACCCCAGCGTCGACCTGCTGGGCTCCGGCAATCCTTCTGCCTCAGCCTTCCAAGTAGCCAGAACCAGAGCCATGGGCACGTGCTACCACGCCTGGTTCATTTTTTATTTATTGTAAGTTGCCTGTACTGGTCTTAAACCTGCAGGGTTAGGCCATCCACTCGCCTCGGCCTCCCAAAGTGCTGGGATTACAGGCTGAGTCACCAAACCCGGCCTCGCTTGACATTTCTACTTGGAGGTCTAACAGGCTTCTCTAGTCAAAGTTCTGATCTTTCCTCAAAAAGCTTACTCCACTTCCAATTCCTTACTGTAAATGAAAACTCTACCTTCTTAATTGTTTAAGCCAAAAACATCTGGAGCCATTCTTGTCTCTTTTTCTCTTATATTTCATATTCATCTCTGTCAAGAAATCTCATTATTTCTACCTTCAAGATTTAGTCAACATGTAGTGATTTCATAGCACCTTTTGCTTCCATTCTGGTCAAAATCATTATCGTCTCTCACTTGGACAACTGCAGCAGCTTTCTAACCTGTTCCACCTTTGGCCCTGACCATCTGTTTTCCCAAACATCAGTCACACCAATCTTTTGAAAACCTAAATGAGATAACTGTACTCCTCTGCTCAAATCCTGTCGTGAATTTCCACATCACTCAGAGTATAACCCAGTCCTTACAATGGCCTACGGGGTCCAATGTGATCGGATTGTCTGCTCCCTCTGTGATCTTTTCTCCTACCTTCTTCCCTCACTCACTTTATTTTGGCTACACTGGCCTCCTTGCTCTTCTTGATATAGCACCAAGCATACTCCTCAGGGCCTCAGGACTTGCTGTCTCTGTGCACAGAAAGGTCTTCCCTGTGTTTCTGTATACCTCACTTCTTTACCTTCCTCAGGTTTTTACTCAGATGACACCTCAATAATAAATCTTTTGATCACCCGATTCAACAAAACAAACTCTCCTCATCCTAGAACTCCTTTTCTTCTTCTCTACTTTCCTTTATTTTTGAGATAGCATCTCACTCTGTCACCCAGGCTGGAGTGCAGTGGTGCCATCCTGGCTCACTGCAGCCTTGACCTCCAGGACTCGAGTTATCCTCCCATCTCAGCCTCCCAAGTAGCTGATTCCATGTGTGTGCTACCATGCTCAGCTAATTTTTTGTTTTTTTCGTAGAGACAAAGTCTCACTGTGTTGCCCAGGCTGGTCTGCAACTCCTGGCCTCAAGCAACCCTCCTGCCTGGGTCTCCCAAAGTGCTGGGATTACAGGCATGATACACCACGCCTGGCAACACTTTCTTTCTTAATTTGTCTCTATACTACTCATCATCATTTGACACCATATATTTACTTACTTGTATATATGTCTATCACCTCTAAAACGTAATTTTTATCTTTGTAAATGGAGAGGCAGGGGAGGACTTCCTGTAGAAGTAATTCTTGAATTGAAATATTAAAGAAGAGGAGGAGAAGAGATGAAATAGGCCCAGAGAAGAGAAGATTCTCCAGGCAAAGGGAGATATACATGCAAAGGCTTCCTCCTGTGGGAGGAAACAGAGTAAGAACAAGGAACTAAAGAGGCCTCATTTCCTCATATTGAACTCCTCCAAGATGACTGAAATCATGGCCACTCGGAGCTCTCAAGCTCAGCTCATCATTCTCATGACTAGAAAGTAACTCAGTGTTAGTCTCTCTAGTCCCAAGTTCAAAAATTCTACACAAAGACTTTGATATGACCTCTTGTGCAAGGGAACTAATTGAAGAAGTGGAGCTGTGTACCTGGTCCAGCTTGAGTCACTTCTTCACCTCTAGACCAATCCCTGTTTGCCAGGTGGGTGGGGCCTATAAAAAGATGGCAGCTACCCCTCAAGCTCTATGTTAGAAGGTGGAAAGGTACAGTTCTCCAAATGAAAGTCGGGATGTTATCCTCATTAGAGGCCCACTCCAGTAACTGGATATGAGAGAATTTTTTGCAGTCCAAGAGTCAAGAGGTTGGAGATGGATTCTTCAGGGAAACCATGAGGAAACTTTTGTAGATAAAAACCTCATGAGAAGTTCCCTGTGTCAGGAAATGGCAAGTCAACTTTAAGAACAGTGATATTTTAGTTTTAAGTTGATTTCTGCTGCGTGGAGTAAATACTCTGTGCAATTTCCAGAGAAAGTCTTTTGCGATGTTAATGGTACCTGATGGAGTTTTCAAAATGGGATGTGTCCTCCCTTGAGAAGTGGTTGGCTAGAAGACAGAAGTCTGCAGGGGCAGTGGTTAGATGGTGATGGTGATTGTGAACTTAACTGGGAGTTGGATTTTTTTTTTAAAGATAAAGTCTTGCTATACTGCCCACACTGGTCTCAAACTTCGACCTCAAGCGATCCAGCCACCTTGGCCTCCCAAAGTGCTCAGAGTACAGGCATGAGCCACTGCTCCCAGTCTGGGAATTGGAATTTTTCAGAGGGAAGAGGAAAGAAGGTGATAGGCAATCCTCAGGAAAATGGGAAAATGTTAGCACCATTTATTCCTTCAGAATCTCAACATCATCTCAGACTTGTCCTTGGGATTTTAAATTTGCTTCACTAAATCTGTCCTCCAGCATTCTCCAGCTTCCTGGGGAGGCTGACCTGAATTGACTGCACTCATGAGCATCTCATGTGATCTTCTAGTTTGAGTAGGAGGAGGTGAGACCAAGCATATTTAGTCCCTAGGTTTCTTGCTGGTTCAACTCAGCCTTGTAGTACTCTAGGGAAGCCCCTCTGCTGTACAGGGATGGAGTAGTCCTGGGATCCTACTCCATCCCTGCTATTTCTCCAAACCCTTCTTACTCTTTTTATAAATAATCCTTTTATTAAACTCTGCTCAGTTACCCAGTTTGAATGTGTCTTTCATTTCCTGCTTGGCCTTGGACCCAGCCTTACATAAGGACACACGGCATATTGTAAAGAGAAAATTTGAGGGCACTAAAGAAGATAGGAAACATTGCAGATTGTTTTATGGAGTTTGTATGGAGATACAGAAACAAAATGCCCAGCAAAGAATGTGTGTACTTACTGAAACTAGGCATCTATAAACAGAGAATAAAGCGGCCTGGATCAAATAGTCCTAAGCCATCTTGGTCCATGCTGATCAGAAAGATGGAAAGAAGAATTTGGAAACATTTGTGAAAAGTTTACAGGCCAATGATGCTGTTTCTGAAGTATTAAACTTCAGCCGGTCAAAGGTCCATAGAAAGGTGATGATCAGAACTAACTTCTCTATTTCCTTGGCATCTATGCCCTCCAGCCCTAATAGCTCTTTCATTATTACATCTATTTAGCATGTTGTATGATTCTTGCATGATATTTATTTGTAAAATAGGATTAACAAATGGACCACCACCAGTTCACCTGCATCAGGAAATAGCTCTAAAGGGGAAGACATCTGTGGAGCATAAATAAAAGGGCACTTATATGGCCAGAGAAACCAAAATAAACAGAATGAACAAAAAATAAACTCGAGATGTCACAGGATTTGGGAAGCAATTTATACACCAGCTCTACAATGGTAGAGGAAGTTGTGAGAGAAAAATTGACATTCACCTATGTATATGATGGAGAAATCAGACTGGGTGCTCAGAAAATCCACACAGTCTTTAAAGCATGGCTTTTTTTTTTTTAAAAGAATGTGTGCATTAGTCTTGCAGTTGTATTTTCAAGTTTGCACAATGTTCATGGATTAAACATAAAGAACAAATTTTTGTAATGTTTTAACTTAGTGCATTACCGAACAAAGGGCTTTGCATATTGAAAATGCAAGCGTTAGTTGAATAAAAAAAAAATTAATCTACTGGAAAATGAACACTAACCATCAGCATATTAGGAAATTAACACTTTTGTTCTCAGTAGAATGTTTTGCTTATTTAACGGATTATTGTTTTGATTGGGTTCTATACATTGAGCATAGGTTTACTTTGCTAAAAATTAACTGGTAAGCTTTCAAACACCTTTCATATCTATCCCTATAGGAGTTACACATTTATTAATTTGCTAATCTTTAATAGACAGCCATTGTGATATGTGCATATAAATATACTAACCAGATGCTTTTGTCAAGTTGCTGCTTGTTTCTCATTTGGATCCTGAGTTTACTTGGCCACTCCAACCTGAATAAAAGTGTAGATGACAGAGAAATATCCCCGGATGAAGGATCTCCACCATCATCTTCATGTATTTATGAATCTGCATATCAAAAAACTCCATTTAAGTTGAATTTTTAGAATTTTTTATTTTTTGAGTCAGGGTCTCACTCTGTGCTCAGGCTGGCACATTCACAGTTCATCACAGACTCAACCTCTAGGGTTCAGTCAATCCTTCTACCTCAACTTCCAGAGTAACTGAGACCATATGTACGTGCTACCATGCCCTACTAAATTTTTCATTTTTTTTTTTTTTTTGTAGAAACGAGGTCTTGCTGTGTTGCCCAGGCTAGTCTCGAACTCCCAGTATCAAGCAATCCTCCCGCCTTGGTCTCCAAAAGTGTTGGGATTACAGGTATGAACCACCACGCCAGGCCAAACTATTAGAATTTTACCAATGCTTCTATATTTATTTTAAAAACCAATTTTATGCCATCTGTGGTCATTGGGTAAGAGGAAAAAATGAGAAAATGCATTTCAGGAAATGTGATAGAGTCATATGTAAATTTAGGTGCAATTTTAGGCTTAGGATAAAAAACTGGGCTCCTATAGAATTTTTTACATACCATATAATAAAAGTGTGCAATCTGATACCTCACACATCTCCATTAACCTCTGACATTGAAGTTGTTCTATTCTCATTGTTTTTCATTGATACAAGTGTTTGGTGAGGAATTAAGGAGCTTTCCTTCACAAATGTTTTACTTGATTTACAGCATTTGGAGCTGTGATATTCCTGGTTAGAATACTTTACTGTTGAAGTCTTTAAAAAAAAACATTAGTTGAATCCCCACAGGAGAATGTGCATCAGTTCTATGTTAAGCTCTTTGTTCAGACTTATTATTTCAGTCTCCAGAATGTGTTTTCACTAACATAGTAGTGTGATAAATGCAAGAAATGTGTGCACAGCTTATAACATTTGGAAATGCTTCTACGACGTGCTTTTACATTGGGCTGTTTACTTTCTCCGTAAAGTCATTTCTATTTCACACTGCAGTACCGTGGGTTTCCGGAAGGTGAGCATGAACTTTGTGGGAGTTCTATTTTGGGGTTTAAAAAAACTGGAGTTGCAGGGTATACAGCTTTTTACTCTTGTCTAGTTAGCGTTCTCAAACTTCCTCACTTCTTGAGTGCATGGACATCAGTTTCACTTGTTTTCCTTTGACTATTCATGTGCGCTCCCTTAACTTCCAGCATGTAACCCTTCCAGTTCAGTGACATATTCATCCTGGATTTCCATGTGTTTTCATTCCCTTTTGCATCTTCTTTTTGCTGTTGTTGTTTGCTTTTGAGTGAGAGTCTCACTCTGTCACGCAGGCTGGAGTGCAGTGGCACACTCACAGCCACTGCAGCCATGACCTGCTGGGCTCAGGGGATCCTTCCACCTCAGCCATACAGTAGCTGGAACCACAGACACACATCACCATACCCGGCTAATTTTTTGATTTATTGTGTAGAGATGAGGTCTTGCCAAGTTGCTCAGGCTGGTCTTGAACCCCTGGGCTCAGGCAATCCTCTCACCTTGGCCTCCCAAAGTGCTGGGATTATAGATGTGAGCCACCCCACCTGGCCCCTTTAGGACCTTCTTCATCGTCTCTTTTCTTTAAGCACTTAGTGGTTGTGAACCTACAGAATGTAGTACCATTATCAAGATAGCTTACATCACTAGCAGTCTACCCCTTTTCTCTCTATACCTGCCCTCCCCAATATAGTAGCTGGTAGTCACATTGACTATTGAGTACTTGCAGTGGGGCTTGTCCCGATTAGAATGTACCATAAGTGTAAAACACACACTGGATTTAGCTTTAGTGCCAGTGAAAAGGATACAAAATATCTTAATCCTAATTTTATATTGAATATGTGTTGAAATAATTTGGGGGCTTATTGGTTTGAATAAAATATATTATTAATAAAATAAAATGTGTTATTTAAAAAATTATTTCATTTATCGTTTTAAAAGGAGATTACTAGAAAATGTGGCTCATATTTGCAGCTCACATTATGTTTCGACAGTGCTGTTTGATACCAGTCTTTCTCAAATCGAGTTTCCAAGCACAACTCCGCCCTCCGCAATTTCCTGGTCTTTATTCCAGATCTACTAAATCAGAATGCTGGACATGAGTCTTAGGACTCCGTATTTTTGGAAAGCTCTCCAGATGATTTTAAGGCAGTCAGTGAGGAGAACAACATTTGAGAACTCCATCCGCTTTTTTATCACCACATGCTGACAGTGCTTTTTGGTCCTGGATCCCATATGCTTTGGAAGTCCTCTTTTGACTGAGTATAGTTGTTGATAAATCACAAAACACAAGCTCTTACCTGCCTCCTAAAGTAATTTTCTTCCTTCAACCTAATAAAAGTTGTTTTAAAATTTATTTTCATACGTTTTATTTTATTTTATATTTTTTATTTTAAAGATGTGGGATACAATTCAGCGTTAGGTATACAAATGTTTATTACGCAGGTACCCTTGTTGATGAGGTATGCCCCTCCCCCCTGGCAGTTTCCCACTACTGCCAATTCCTTTCTTATAGTATTATGATCATTGTTCAAGGTCTGCTTATGAGTGAGAACATGTGGTACTCAGTTTTCTGTTTCTGTGATAGATCACCGAGTATGATAGACTCTAAATCCATTCAAGTTGCAGTGTTCTATTTTTTAATTGACAAACATTGTATATATTTATGGTACACAATATGATGTTTTGATATGTGTGTGTGTGTGTGTGTGTGTGTGTGTGTGTATACATACATATATATATATAGTGGAATGGCTGGATCAAGCTAATTAACTTCTGCATTACCTCACAAACTTATTTTTTATGGACAATATTTCAGATCTACTCTCTTAGCAGTTTTCTTTTCTTTCTTTTCTTCTTTTAAGTCGGAGTCTCACTCCATCGCCCAGGCTGGAGGGCAGTGGCACGCTCATGGCCACCGCAGCCTTGACTCGTGATCTAGCAAACCTTCTGCCTCAGCCTTCCAAGGCGTGTGCTACCACGCCTGGCTAATTTTTTAAAATTATTTTTTATTGTAGAGACAAGGTCTCGCCAAGTTGCCTGGGCTGGTCTTGAACCTACGGGCTCAGGCAATCCACTTGCCTCGGCCTCCCAAAGTGCTGGGATTACAGGCTGAGTTACCGAGCCCGGCCTTTTCAAGTATACAATATATTTTCCTTAACTGTAGTCACCACGATGTACAGTGACTCTCTTAAACGTATTTCTCCTAACTGAAACGTGGTGTACTTTGACCATCATCTCCCTTATTTAAATTTAGAACTCTTTAAGAAGGGGCTTAATGACTGAGACTATTTGCACAAAGCTATGCATAAACTCTCTTACCTGATTCAGTTGGGAAGAGTAGTGGTCATTTATCTTTTAAAACACTGTTTAAAGGAGAAGAGGGATGATATAATTATATATCAAGCTTTACATTTTAACTTAAAAAATATGTACGGACATTTCACTATCAATTTTCAGATGTAGGGCTGGTATTTCCTTGACATACTGGTCTGCGGATTGGAGCTCTGTGGTATCTTTCTTCTGTAACCAACACCTAAAATGTACCCTTCAGAATTTTCACTTCTAGTTTCTTCAAAATGTAGAAAGATCTTAAAATGCTTATGAGGAAATCTGAGTGTAGTACTTTCTAGACTATTGTGATTTTCTTTTTAACCTTCTATAATTTTGTCATTTAATTAGACAAATCATTTTTCTTCTATCTTTTCAAAGCATTTAACTTAGTTTTCACAGATAAAACTTTTTGGCTTTGATTTTATATTTCATAAGTTTATATCTTATCTAATAAATTACAAAAGTTTGATAACTATGGTTGTCATAAACAGGTTTGGGAATTAACTCGACTTTTGTAAAACATAAAACTGGCGGGAGCAATATTGAACAGGGCTTCTAAGATATAGTCTGCTGTTGAAAGTACTTATTGTCATGGGTATCAGTCTACACGTTTAACAAAAGGAATAGTGAATTAATAGTAGCATGGTGAATGAATCTGACAAGTTAGTTCATTGAAGGTCATTAAAAGAAACTCTACAATAAAAGTAATAATGTAGTAATACTGATATTTACTGAACACTTAACTCTGTGCCAAACATAGGCACTTTATGTATAATACCTCACATTTGACTTGCAAGCACTCTCTGAGGCATGGTTTATAATTAGCTTCATTCTGCACATGAGGAAATTAAGGTTTCAGAGGTTAAGTCACTTGAGGTCACATCAATTTAAGTTTGGAGATAAAATTCAAACCCAGGCCAGTCTGATCCTAGAATCCAGGATCAGCTTTTAGCTTCAAAAGCCTAACCCTGAGGAGAGGGTTCATGTTGTCCCTTGCTGGAGATCTCACTTGGCCTGACATTGATCTATGGGCCTGGGTCAAGGGCACAGACTCTGCAAAGCTCACAATCACCATAACAAATAACTTGCATGTGTGTCCTAGATCAGTGAACAACTCTATCAGCCTTTTTAGAACATGATGAAGCATCGTGTAATTAATATACTCAATGTCTTAAACCAACGAATAGTTTGGGTGTTTTGAAGCAAACTTTGCTGAGAATATTATTTGTGCTCAAGACCAGGCTTCAAGGAGATAAATACATTTTAATTCTCATTTCTGGACACTCTATCCTGGGATTCTCAAACCAGGGATTTATCATGCTGTCTCCTTTGTGGTGCTTTTCCTTGGTGTGATGAATGTGGCTTCCTGGCAGGGCTGTTTTACGCCAGCCTCGAGGCAGAGTCCTTTTAGCTCAAAGAAAAATAAATTGGCTTCAGAA
Source organism: Tarsius wallacei (assembly GCA_963574415.1). Lineage (NCBI taxonomy): Eukaryota > Metazoa > Chordata > Mammalia > Primates > Tarsiidae > Tarsius > Tarsius wallacei. The sequence goes on along the minus strand of CAUYQG010121390.1, from coordinate 2,724 downwards.
AGAAAAAACCTGCTGTCAACTTTTTAATCCTTCCCTTTCCATCTTCTTTTTCCTGACTATGGTACTGTGCACACTTCAGTCTTTAGGGATCCATTGTTCATTTCTAGAAATGCATCAGATGACCCAGATGTGCACTTTGAATGCCTTTTATGTGCTTTGTCACACCCATATTTGTATATGATAATTAATCACCTGAGGATCAATCACCTAAAATAATGCCCCAGGCTACCTCGGCTTCTACTGCAATTTTCCTCCCACAGGAAAGCTGTGCAGGGAGCTTTGCCTGGGTGTCATTTGGTAATAAAATATTTTTCCAAGACATTTTCCAGTGAGCTACAAAGCACTTACAGCGATTTACACCTATTTTCTTGTCTTTGAATGTGAATAATGGCATTTACTTTCTTTGAAGTATAATTATGCCCGGAGAAATCATTCTGTTAATTTTATAGATTTTTCTGAGACTCTACTTTTTTAAAACCTTCCACATTTAAAATAGTTTATTTTCTAATGATAATTTTGATCTGAGTGTTAAAAAGAAATCAAACTGCGTAGCTTCCCCTTTGCATTGGTAAGAGCAATCAAAATCATTCTGTGAAGTTTTGGGTGCGTCAAGACTTGCTGCCAGAGCTGTGAGCAACTGCGTTAGATCCTTAAACTCAGAAGGACTTAGATGGGCTAGGCTGTGTCTTTTGAAATTAAAGACTTCTGGCTGCCAGATAATAAGCAGCTGCCACAAGCAAGCCCAAAGGAAACAGGGATACTGAAATTTCTCTTCTGTGAGACCTGTCTCTGGGTATCGGTCAGATACTATTAAATAGTAGTTTCACTTAATTTCAAAAAAGCTTCAAAGTTCAATCAGCTTTGCTCAAGAAGAGATTCTCTTATTGACTTTCTCTAGAGGATATGCATTTTAGGATTGGGAGTCAAATTGAATATCAAGAGTGGATAGGAACAGTGACATGCTTTTACAGAAGGATAAACTAAATTATTTTCAGAGGGCACTGGAGTCTGAACAATGGCTCACATGAACCTTGTAAGAAAATATTGCAGCCGGGCACGGTGGCTCAAATCTGTAATCCCAGCACTTTGGGAGGCCAAGGTGAGAGGATTGCCTGAGCCCATGGGTTTGAGACCAGTCTGGGCAACCTGGTGAGACCTCATCTCTACAATAAATACAAAATCAGCTGGGTGTGGTAGCACATGTCTGTAATTCTGGCTATTTGGAAGGCTGAGGCGGAAAGATCGCCGGAACCCAGTAGGTAGATACTGGGGTGGCCGTGAGCATGCCACTGCACTCCAACCTGGGCAATGGAGTGAGACTCCAACTCAATGTGTGTGTGCGTGTGTGTGTGTGTGTGTATTGCTCATGCAGTATGCCAGTGGTTCTCGAACAGTGGTTTCCCTATCAGCAGCAGCAGTGTCGTTTTATGTGTCCACTTGACTGGGCCATGGGGTATCCAGATATTTGGCTAAATATGATTCTGGGTATGTCCATGAGAGTGTATCTGGATGAGATTTTAATTAGCAGACTCATTAAAGCAGGTTGCCTGCCTCAATGTTGGTAGGTGGGCCTTATGCAATTTGTCAAAGACTTGAGGAACAAAAAGGTAGGACCAGGGAGGGTTCACTCTCTTTGCCTGGTAATCAAATCTAGGACATCATTCTTCTCTTGCCTTTGGATTCATACTGGAACTTACACCATTGGTTCTCCAGGTTTTAAGGCCTTTGGACTGCATGCAGATCTTGGGATGTCTCAGCCTCTATAATCATGTGAACCAATTCCTTGTAATAAATCTCTCTCTCTCTCTCTTTCTCTCTCTCTCTCTCTCTTTCTCTAGCAAATATATATGTTTATAATATATATATTTGTTCTGCTCTGTTTCTCTGGAAAAATATATTCTCTCTCAATATGTATGTATATAACATATATTTTATGAATATATATTTGTTCTGTTTCTCTGGAAAAAATATTCTCCCTCTCTCTCTTTCTATTATGTATTTATTATATATGCCAAAAAATGTATACATCTTTTAAGTATGGCGTTTGCTCAAAAGAAAGCATTCACCAAATGAATGCCAGAGTCATCATGGGACAGGCAGGGCAAAAAAAATGGCAAAAGCACAGTTGAATGAATGTCATACTACATATTGTTTCAACTTTGAAAAATAATACATAGATAACAGCTTAAAGCATGCGTACCTTTTTTGGCACCTCCATATATATATTTGTTCTGTTTTGTTTCTTTGGAGAATCCTTTTTTTAAATTTGACTTTGTCGCCCAGGTTGGAGTGCAGTGGCATGCTCATGGCTACTTTGTCGCCCAGGTTGGAGTGCAGTGGCATGCTCATGGCTACTGCAGCTTTGTCCTGCTAGGCTTAGGTGATGCTTCTGCCTCAGCCTTCCAAGTAGCTGGAACTACAAGCTGGTGCCACCAAGCCTGGCTAATTCTCCCCGCCCCCCCGCCCCCGAGAATCCTAATAACACTATTCTTCCCTCCCCTGAGAATCCTAATAACACTAATACAATCAGCTTCCCCTTAGAAAGATAAATTCTCAAGCACTCTCAGTCTCAAATAAAACACATGAGAAGTGGGGTTCAGCAACCAGTTTTAACGATCCCTCTAGGTAATTATGTTAATATTTAAGAACCCTTGCCATACATAATTATTTTACTTGAAAGGAAATTTCGATATTATCTCTTCAAACCCATCATCTAAAATATGA
>CAUYQG010121389.1:0-20747 GCA_963574415.1 Tarsius wallacei | reverse complement strand
TACCACATAACTCCAGTCAGGATGGCCATAATCAATAACTCAAAAAACAACAGATGCTGGAGAAGATATGGGGAAAAGGGAACAACACTTCTACACTGTTGGTGGGAATGTAAAAAACTAGTACAACCTCTGTGGAAAACAGTTTGGCGATTCCTAAACTATCTGAAAATCGATCTTCCACATGATCCTGTTATCCCACTACTGGGAATATACCTGGAGGAACTCAAATTGCTCTATAAAAAACTACTTACAAACGCATATTTATTGCAGCCCATTGAAAGAGGACTGAAAAAAAAATGTGGTACACATTCATGATGGAATATTACACAGCCATAAAGAAGGACAAAAAGATGAACTTTGCAGTAACTTAGATTGACTTAGAGTTTAAAATACTGAGTGATCTATCACAGAAACAAAGAACTGTGTATCACATGTTCCCACTCATAAGCGGACCTTGAACAATTACGGCAATAATATAAGAAAGGTGTTGGCAGTAGTGGAAAACTGTTAGTGGAGGGGGGGATTGGCTGTAGTGGAAGACTGCCAGGGAAGGGGGACACGCCTCATCAACAAGGGTACCTGCATAATGAACGTTTGTACACCTAACCCTGAATTGTTCCCCACATCTTTAAAAAATTAAAAAAAAAAGAAAACCCTACCTTAAAAAAAAATCACTATAGTCTGCTAAAAATTGAACAAACAGCCAGGCTCGGTGACTCAATCTATAATCCCATGTCTTTGGGAGGCTGAGGTGAATGGATTGCCTGAGCCCACGGGTTCGAGACCCGCCTGGGCAACTTGGCGAGACCTCATCTCTACAATAAATCAAAAACCAGCCGGGCACCGCGCCTGTAGTTCCAGCTACTCGGAAGGTGGAGGCGGAAGGATCGCCGGAGCCCAGCGGGTCGAGGCTGTGGTGGCCGGGAGCGGCCACTGCACTCCAATCTGGGTGACAGAGTGAAACTCCAACTCAAAAAAAAAAATAAAAAAAGAACAAACAAACAAACAAAATGATATCTAGAGTGCAAGAGTTAAAGTGAATTAAATCAGTTAAATAAAAACCTCGGGAAGACAGCATTTTAAACTGGGCTTTGAATCAAAAAATATATATTAAAAGACAAAAAAGGCACTTACTATTAAAGGTAAACGAAGATGTAAGGTACTGAGTTTCAAAATAATTATTTTCATAAACACTTTTCCCTCTTGTGGCTAGCATCATTCTGACCACAACAAATTTAATTTTTTTAAGCTGTAATTTCAATTAATTATTTTTCAACCTAAAGCTTCAGATTATTTTTTAAAATATTTCTGGAAAGAAAGCTTGTTGTCAAGAGAGGCTAATTGTTCTCAAAGTTTCCTAGGCAATCAATCTTACAATGCCAATTCTTTAAGGTTAATTGAATGCTTTTAAAGCTTCTTTTCATTTACTGTATAATTTCAAATTTAATTGAGACAACTGTGCTGAATAAAGCTTGCTAAAGCCCTGAAGATCATTCAACTGACAAATGTGAATGTTTCTGAATTTTTGTCATAGAGTAAATCTTCCCAAATCTTTCAAGTGGCTTAAATGAATGAGAAGTGTAGCACACCTCAACTTCAATGAAATGTTAAATCTTAAAGACTAGGTGAGTTTCAAAATACCAGAAATATCTGAGTAATTCAAATGCAGGTAATCCTTTTATTGCTGAGGTCTATTTTTTTTTTTTTTTTACAGTACACAGCACATACCAAAATATATTTTGATAAGTAAATGTTAGAGTGATTATTGTGACATTTTCTAATAATGTCAAGCATTAAAATAGCATTTACTTCAACAATGATTTCTCTATTGTGGTCAATGAGACCACAATAGAGGAAAAAAATCAGACCACAACAAAGAAAATCAATCAATGCTATAACGTAAGGATCCCTGATGCTAGTTAGAGGAAAAAAAATAGATCACCTCTAACCTCTAAATATTGGCATTTTTTTTCAGGCCTCATTTATGCACAGAAACAACCTCAGAATGATACTCTATATGGATATCCTAAAATACCCACCGGTAAAGAGCGTGAGTTGGGAGAGGAGAAAGAAGAGAAAAGGAGAGAAGGACATTTAATATTAATGCTGCCAATGAAAATAAACATGTCTCTAAATGCTGATCTCTCAAAATAAATAACGTAAACACCAAAACTAGTAATGCCAAGGCCAAACGTGATGAGCAGTGCAATCTCTAAACCATAGTATAAGTCTAGTCACAATCAGTTAAGCATGGTTTATCTATATATACGTGGTTGGGATTAAGAGAAATTTGTTTTCTCTTTCCTTATATAAGTGATTTTTGTCTGATGGGTACCACTTTTTTGATTTCAGAAGTTTTACAGGGTACAAATAGTTTTTGGTTACACAGTTGCACTGTAGAGTGGTGAAGAAGTTTGAGCTTTAAGTGTACACACCACCCCCACCTGCGCACACACCACCCCCACCTGTGCACATCGTACCCAACAGGCAATTTTTCATCCATCTCCCCACCCCTTTCCATACCACTTTTATCCAGTTCTATTTTCTTTTTTTTAGAAAATATGATGTCTATTATATCCACTTACATGCTGTTGCATGTCTTCAGTGGCATTTATCCTTACCTGGTTCACCCACTGGAAGTCACTTACATAATAACCTCAATGTTGCCTTTGGATTTACAAAGTCAAAAATGTTCACTTTCTGGTCCTTTACTGAAAAAAATTGCTGACCCCTGGCCTATGATTTTTAAAAATATTTCTTTATAACATGTTACGATACTAGTCATTCAGGTTTCTTCAGACAAAATAAATTCACCATCCTACTAGCCAACAAATTATTCAAAGTGTCTAGACGTGCTTGTCTTTGGTGAATTGGACAAACATCATTTTTTTGTTTGTTTTTTAGCATGTAGTTTTGCAAGAGCAAAAGGAAGAATATATATATACTTAATTTTACTTTGAGAGCAAAATATAAACTGACCTGACAAATAGATTTTTCAAATATAATCTAACATTTCCTGAATATTGATTTACAAAACAGTGGGATTAAATCATTTAATTAGCTGAGTTACAGCTGTCACACGTTACAGGATCTCTTCTTATTAAAGGTTGAAGGAAAATCAAGCATGTCCTGGAACTGTCAACATAAAAAGCTTCCCCCCCTACAGAGTTCTTTGATTTTTATTTTGTTCTACGTAGAAAAGAGGATAGTTTGACTTTTTGTTCTTAGACAAGGAATCAATGAATTGAAAATTGTTCTGAACATTGGCAGAGGAGGTGATATCAGTGTGACTCCTGGGGTATTTCAAACCAGTCACTGTTGGAAGATGCAGCGCAGTGGGGTGTTACAACTGTGCAGGGCATTCTTCACACAAGAACATTTCCCTTTTGCATTTGTATTCTTCTTATCTAAATAATAAAACCGTTATAACATGTAACAGACAGAAACGCCATCTTCTACATATTCTTAAGCTGTATCACTCTCTGTAGGGGCCAATTCACAAAAAATTTTCTTACACTTAAAAAAAACCCATTTAAAAACTATATGTTTTTAGATTTTGGTTCCAACATGTGTTTTTGTTTTTGAAAATAAGATATCCACTAACATTTATTTTAAACGCCCATCTTTTACAATTTTTAAAGTGCATCTCAAAGTGAGCATACCACGTGCCTTGAAGGAATTGTGTGTGAATCCAAGTCACATGCCAAAGGCGTATCCGTTCTGACTTGTAGTATACCTCCACTGAAGAAGGTACTTGAGACAACATCTCAGTGGTGCCCATTTTAAAGAAAGCTGAACACTAAACCTCTGTATAGTAATATACACATGTTGGAGCATTCCTAATCTGAAAATCTGAAATCCAAAATCTGAAACTTTTTGAGCATCAAAATAACATCACAAGGGAAAATTCTACACCTGACCACATGTGACGGGTCACTGTCAAAACGCAGGAACACAACACCTATTTTATTCAGCATTTCCAATGAAAGAATAAAATTACCTTCAGGCTATGTGTATAAGTCTTATAGGAAAGACACATAAATTCTGTATTTAGACATGGATTCCATCCCCAAGGTATCTCATTATTTATAATGGTAGTGTTCCAACATCTGAAAAAATTGTATATTGGAAATACTTCTGGTTCCAAGCATTGCAGATAATGGACACTAAACCCATACATAAACTTGCAGCCATTTATATTTTCTGTGGTTAGTTAATTTAATACTCATAATATTCACTTTTATACCACTATATACCACCATATATATATTTTACCTCATCTAGCATTAAAATCACCTTTATAGTTATAATGGATTATAATTATTTAGGACAGTTATGGATTGTGCATTATTACTAAAGAAACAGAAGAGAAACCATAGTCTTCAGAAGAATTGTATGTATTTTATGAGATTATCACTTTTATATCACACTACTCAAATATATACTAAAATGTCACAAGTGCCAAATAATGGTGGTCAGTGATGCATTCAGAATAAAAGAACTACACACACACACACACACACACACACACACACTCAATTTTGTATTTTGTGTGAGTTAAGCTTTTAAATCATTTTCGTTATTTGGAGTGTTATGGAACTTATGATTATAACAAAACACATTTAAATTCATCAGGTCTTACCTATAGGTATTAAAGATAATATCTTTATTTCTTTTCCTATTGTGGTAGACCAAATTCAAGTTAAAAACACACAATATAAATAAAACTGTATCTAATTGTCTCTTTCACGTGTTTCATTTAATTACTATATGATATAATAGACTACCTACAAATTAGATTCCATTTAGATGATGTCATCATATTTGTCAAACTGCTTGATTTTCAAAATATAGAAGTCAGATAAGCTGATTAATATTCTGCATTTCCTATACTTATTTGACTAGAGGGACATATAAAACTCTGAATTTAAGTGTCAGAGTAAAATAGCCAACAGACTTCCACTACAAGATTTTCCTAATGTGATGACATCTGTATTTTTACTTTGACTGCATTCTAAGTAACTTTGTAAACTGTCACACAACGTTAAAACAATTTGTGTATATTTTTTTCCTTTTCTTTATTTGGATATCATAGTTTTTAAAGTTGTGGATTGCTGTAAAACAGATGAAGAAAAGCAGTGTGCTTCAAGGTAGATGGTCTCCTTGTGTTGGAGAATAGACTAGCATGCTGGCTAAGTGGAGTCATTTTAAATTCCATCATAGAGGCAGAGTAGGTGCAGAAAAGTTTTCCACAGTTTGTAGAAACACCCTAAGCACTTTGAACATTCGCATGGTCAGGGGATCATTCAACACATTACTTGAGAAACTACCATAAATAGTGAAGACTTTGGATACTTTCCTCTAAATCAGAATCTGGGTTGAATGTTTTTGAAGACACAGATTTTAGATTAATAAAAAAGTAAAATAAGACTGTGATTCAAGTCTCTTTAAATATTCATGCAAATTGTTCATCTGATTTTAAATGTCATTTTATTTTATTTTGTTTTATTATATTTTTTATTATAAAGATGTGGGGTACAATTCAGGATTGGGCATACAAACGCAGATATGCAGGTACCCTTGTTGATGAGGTGTGCCCCTCCCTCCTCTAGCAGTTCCCCTCAACTGCCAATCCTACCCCGCCACCCCTGACAGTTTCCCACTACAATCTCTTTCTTAGGTATTATAATTGTTCAGGGTCCACTTATGAGTGAGAACATAGGGTAATCTGTTCTTTGTTTCTGTGATAGATCACTGAGTATGATCGACTCTAAATCCATCCAAGTTGCCAAGAAGTCCATATGTTTGCCCTTCTTTATGACTGCATAGTACTCCATTGTGTATATGTACCACATTTTTTAAATCCAGTCCAGCTTTGATGGGCAGCATGGTTGATTCTATGTTTTTACTATTGTGAATAGAGCTGCAACAAACATACATGTGCAGGTGTCTTTTTCGTAGAATGATTTGAATTCATCTGGGTATATTCTTAATAGGGGAATTGTTGGGTCATAAGAAAAGTCAATTTCTAGTTCTTTTAGAAATCGCCACACTATCTTCCAGAGAGGTTGCACTGGTTTCCATTCCCACCAGCAGTGTAGAAGTATTCCTTTTTCTCCACCTCCTCACCAGCACCTGTTGTTGTTTGTTTTATTCGTGATGGCCATTCTTCTGGGGTTAGTTGGCATCTCAGTATGGTTTTGATTTGCATTTCTCTGATGATGAGTGAGGCTGAGCACTTTTTCATGTGTCTGCTGGCTGCCCATATATCTTCTTTTGAGAAGTGTCTATTCATACCTTTTGCTTACTTTTTAATGGGGCTGTTTGTTTTTTTCTTTCTGCACGTTTGCGTTCCTTGCAGATCCTGGATGTTAGGCCTTTGTCAGATGTATAGTTGACCAGCTCTTTATCTGGTCTAGAACACAATCCAACTTTCAGATTTTTGTGATGTAATGTAATACTTGCCAACTCACATTGTAGAAACTGGAACCAGCATGGCTGTCAGCATAGATGAACTTTCGCATGAAGAGACCAGTGAGAACAAAAACAAAGCACGGATCGTGTTTACACAGCTCTAGCTTCAATTAAGGAAAACTACCTCAGTAAGGATACTGTCCACATGAACAGCCAGAGGTCCAAGGTCTAGTTGAAAGTAAGATGCCACAAGCTCCTACATCTGTGAACTATTAACACAAATTTTTCTTTTCGAGTTCCAAAATTTAAATACTGGCACATGCACACACTCGTATACATATGCACACAACACATATACTCAAACATATGTATTGTTCTGGTATGAGGCTACAGATAGATTTCGAATCTGTGTCAGAATTGGCACTGTCAGAAATCAAAAACTAGCTCTGTGTACCTGTCTGACTCCAGGGACAAACTCCTTACTGCTACACTAGACTGTTCCATTTTCTACTCTTCTGCAAGCTACCTCAAATCCTCCTCAAAATGGATAAGACATTTTAAAAAATTAAAAATTTTAATTCATATACATGCATATATATTTAAAATCATATATATATGGCTTTCTATTTCCTTGTCCATTGTTTTTCAATATCTATAGTAACTTGAGGTCAAGAACAGAGTCGTCCTCACCATTTAAGCCAGTGAGTAGCACATTGTGGGTTACAACAAATATTCATTAAGTGAATGGATCAGTTTAAACAAATGGCCCTGAATGAACGAAAGAACAAAGCAGGGGTGGGAAAATAGAAGAATGAAACTGTACTAGTCCACCTGCTTTCAGAGCGACTCATCTGTCTGTTTCAGTAATTCTATTCATTCAGTAAGTATTCTGAATATTCGGGAAATGAATAATCCCATCACCTGGACAAAATGTAGTTAATATATCACTTAGATGTAAGGCTCCTCAAACAACTCCTATAAAGCAAACTGAACCAAGATGCTACAAGCAGAGGATTTTAGAAAGCATGATGTCGCACTAAAAAATATACCAAGCAATCTTGACACCAGATCAAATGATTAGCTCTTGTGCTGACTGCTTTTTCTATTAAGAAAGGAAATGCAGCATAGGTACAAAAAATTTCTAAGAACCACTGAGAAGTCAGTAGCAAGATCTGAATATCCACATAGGATCAGTCACTTTTACTTAGCTTTGGTTTTGTTTTAGGAATATGTGTGGTATTGTTTTACTTTTGTGTGTTTTCCATTCAAAAGAAAAAAGAAGGGAATTTAGATAACATGTATCTGGTATGAGCCAAACACAGTGCCAGTTGGCTCCTTCCAAAATAACTCCACCAATATATAGTGTAATCATTTTTTAAATAAAGGAAAAAATGAGACTCGGACATCAATATTTTGCTCAAGTTTGGAAAGTGGCTCGAGTGGTGAAGCTAAGGTATAAATTCGGATCTCTGGCCTTCAAAGCCCATGGTCTTTCTAAATATGGATCTGTACTTTCTCTTGGGCATATGAAGTCCGACAATTAAGCTTGCAAACTGATCCTAGAAAAAGTGCTACATGCCTCATGGCTGAATATCACTATGGTCACCTTCAAAATACTCCCCTTGGGAAACTATGCACCAATGCCAGCGCCCAGTCCACCTGTCAAAGCAATTTTGGAACTCTTTTTGTGGAATGGCCATCAGAGCCATCATCATGTTATCCTTGATGCCCTGAATGTCATCAGATGTCTTCCTTTCAATATCTCCTTCATCTTCAGGTAAAGAAAAAAGTCACCGGAGGCCAGATCAGGTGATTAGGGAGGGTGTTCCAACAGTTATTTGTACAGGGCTGCCAACATAAGCGCAAGGTGTCAAATCATGAACTTCACTGTCAGACCTCCACAAATAATGGCAATGGCTCTGATGGCCATTCCAGAAAAATGAGTTTCAAAATTGCTTTGATGGATGGACTAGGCACTGGCGTCGGTACCTAGCTTCCCAAGGGGAGTCTGTCGAAGGTGACCGTAGTGATATTCAGCAATGAGGTGTGTAGCACTTTCTGTAAGATGGTTCAGGAACCTAATTGTCAGACCTCGTAGTCACTTTTCATCTCCCACTTGAGAAGCACATCAACGGGTTCAGCGCCAGCAGCTGGTACCTCATATGCAGCCCCACAGATTTCAAACAGTTTAATAAAGTGGGCATGGTAGCTCTGCTCTTTCTGTGAGCTCCTGTGCCTTCTAATAACACATCAACAACACAACACAACAGATGCTTATAAAAATAGGAATAGAAATATGCTATCACGTAAAATTTACGGGTTAGGGTTAAGACAACGAAAGTTCAAGAAAAAAACAATTATGTGCGAAGGTCATCGCCTTTTCAAGGTGCACAGATTTGTACATAAGTATTAAGGCTTTTATGATCACCTTAAATACATAAGCACTCCAGTAAATCAATCAACATGTGAATAGCAATGCTTTATTTAGCAAAATCGTTTTACCGAAATCAGCATGCTAAATTGTTATGTTACCAGTGAAATTCTTAGTGAAATAATTCCTACTCTTTCTGTTTCCCAAAGTGTCTCAACATAGAATATGATTATCCTAGCATTACTCCTCCCTGGTGATGTCACTGTATGACAAGGCAGAAACTACCCAAGCCAAAGTAGGCTTTGCTGGGACCAGAAAAGCATTTGGCTGACAGTGAGGCTTTGTCTGTATTAACTTTCTCTCACTGAATTCAAATGTAGATGTTTCTATTTTCAAAACACTCAGTCCTACTAAATCAAAGGATTTATCTTTCATCTACCTCCAAAGCACCCCATTTTTGCCCATTCATGCAACAAATTGTTTTAAAGGGGTTTATTTACGTCATTTCCGGCTCTCACCACACCCGACAGAGCAGGTGTGATGATTTCCGCTTGCCCAGTCACTCGGTCTCTAAATGGCAGAGTGAAAATTCGAATCAAATATGAATACCAAACTGTCCAGCTACATGCTTCCCCTACCCCAACAATTTACTTAATATCAGAAAATTGGGGAGGGGAATTTTAAAAAACTAGAAACCAGAAACTAATATCATATCACATAGGTGAAGTGACCAAAAATATGTAAATAAGGGTCCCCCCAAAGTGTACACACTATATATATTAAGACCCTACATACAAACCTCCAAGTTGTGAGCTTTCAAAGATGTGAACACGCATGGCGTGTCTGATCACAGATTAGCTCAGTGTCTGACATACATCATCACGTGTGTGCATCCACTACAAATGGCTGCGCTTTTGTATATGCTACTGTATAGTACTGTACAAAGTACAGTGGTATCGTATCCTTATTTCAGGCCCAGGGTGTCAGGAAGCAAGACTAAAAGCAGCAGAGATGCAGCCAGTACAGTACAACCAACTGTGCCACTTGGGTACCCCACCCCCATGAGCCTTGTCTCGCCTCATCTTCCTCCTCCACCACGCTGTCGTTTTAAAATTTTAAATTTTTAAATTTAAATTTTTAAATTTAAATTTTTTTGAATTTAATTTTTCTTAATTTAAATTTTTAAATTTAAATTTTTTTGAATTTAAATTTTAAAAATTTTAAAAACGCATCAGCGGCTGGGCTCGGTGGCTCAGCCTATCATCCCAGCACTTTGGGAGGCCAAGGGGAGGGACTGTCTGAGTCCGCGGGTTCGAGAGAAGCCTGGGCAACTTGGTAAGCTCTCATCTCTAAAACGAAAAATTGAAAATTAGCCGGGCATGGTAGCACGCGCCTGTAGTTCTGGCTACTTGGAAGGCCGAGGCGGAAGGATCGCAGAAGCCCAGCAGATGGACGCTGGGGTGACGGTGGGTATGCCACTGCACTCCAGCCTGGACCACGGAGTGAGACTCCGACTCAAAAACACGAACAAAAACACATCAGCATTGGGTGCGAAGGCTCAAGCCTGTAATCCCAGCACTTTTGGAGGACAAGGCAAGAGGACTGCCTGGGCTCAGGGGTTCAGGACCAGCCTGGGCAACCTGGTGAGACCTCGTCTCTACAATAAATCAAAAAATAGGCCGGTTGTGATGGCGCGGGCCTGTAGCTCCAGCTACTTGGAAGGCTGAAGCAGAAGGATCACCTGAGCCCAGCGGGTTGAGACTGCGGGGTCGTGAACGTGCTGCTGCACTCCAGCCTGGGCCACAGAGTGAGACACCAACTCAAAAAATAAAAATAAAATCGAATCTGCAGCGTCAAACTGCCAGTGAGGGGCATCCTCCATCCCAGAATACTGGAGCCATGGCGACCGGTGACCCGACCGGCCCGTGACCCGTGGCCCAGCCTGGCCAGGCTGCTGCCTCCCCAGTCCAGGGCAGTTCCAGCAGCTGTCACCCTCTGGCCTGCCCCCCAGCATCCAACCCTTCTAGGGCCGCCCCCAGCCCAGGATCAGCCCCTCATTGGCTGCCCGAGCTGCCACTCGGGAGCAGGCGGGGGCAGGGAGGGGGGTGGTAGGTGGTTCCCCGGGTGACGTGTGGAGTCACCTGACTCACAGTCCCCTTAGGGGATGAAGTCCGAGGAGGGCTGCTTGGCTTGCCTCTCAACCCTGATCCCAACCCTCTGCCCACATGCAGGCACCTCGCTCCTGCCCAAGACACCACCTTATCCTCGCTGCCCCACTCACTGCCCTCTTCCAGGCTACCCAGGCTAACTTTGTTAGAACAATCTGCTCTTGCAAACACACTCTAACTCGTTCCTATGTAGGCGACTTACTGTATTTTTAATCTACGAGGTCTGTCCTCCAATAGCTTTTGACTCTTGTTTTTATGAAAACGCCTAGATGATAAGTAGAGTGACTGTAACTTTGGGCAGATTTCAAGATCCTGATAGCCTGAAAACCGAGAGTAACAACAGGGAATGTGCTAGAGAAGGTAGCATTATTCTTTAAGCAAACTTAGGAAAGCGACTTTTTTTTTCTTTTTTCGTACACTGAATTGTTCTTTTTTATTGCTATCTTTTTTGCTTTTATTATTTTTAATTGTTACATAATGATACCTATTAACGAGATACAGGGTGATATGACACATGTATATAATATATAATGATCAAATCAGAATAATTAGCATATCCATCACCTCAAATATGTATCATTTCTTTGTGTTGGGGATATCCAAAGTTCACTCTTCTGGTTATTTTAAAATGTACAATAAATTATTCACTAGTCTCCCTGTAGTGCTACAGAACACTAGAATACATTCCTCCTATGCTTTTTTACTCATTAACTGATTTTTGCTATACCCTCCTCCCCACCAGGAAAGCAACTTTCTAGAAACATGCAAAAATATTTTTTTTCCTCAATTATGATTAAATCTTTACATCATTTGTATCTCACCACCAATATTGGAGAGAAGAAATGCATTTCCGTCCCTCTTATCTGCTGTATCTCAACCTGGCCTTGGCTGTCAGTTTGCAAAGAGCCGCAGACACCAAAGGTAAGTGTTGAACTGTGCCCTATATGTCATCCTATGAATAGGAAACTGGTTTTATCTCCGAAACCAATTGATAGTGGCTGCCCAGAATGCTACCCCGAGAAGTCTGAGCCTTATTGGAGCTCAGTAAATAATTGACGAGTGACTGCAGCCTGGCGGTATGTAGTGGGCTGAAGGATGGCCCCACCAAGAAAGATATTTCCACATGACTATGACCTTCTATGGTGAAAGAATGAAAAATACCTTACATGGCAAAATAGTAATTAAGGATTTTGAGAGGAGGCACTTATCTTGGATTATTCAAGTGGACTTCAAACCTCATCACAAGTGTCCTTATGAGCGAGGCAGAGGGAGAGTTGTCAGATGAGGAGGAAGCAATGTGACCATAGAGGCAGGCAGAGATTTGAGTGATGTGGCCACTAGCCAAGCAATGCTAACTGCATCAGAAACTGGAAAGGCAGAGAATGGATTTTCCCATAATTCCTCCAGAGGAATGCAGCCCCGTCCACCTCTTGATGTCAGATTCTAGCCTCAATAAGAGAGAGAAAAAAAATTCTGTTGTTTTAAGTCACCCAGTTTGTGGTAATTTGTTACAATCACCATAGATAACTAATAAACTAAGCATTTACCATCACTGTAGCATCGGTTCTATCGCATTAAAGATGGAGAAAGAGCGGAGACTTGCTCACAGGCACTTTGTTGGGGCACTTTGATACACTGAGTACTTTGAACTAAAGAAGTAGTCTGAAAACACTTTGGCAATTCCTAAAAGTTCTAAAAATCAACCTTGCATACAACCCCGCAATCCCCCTGCTAGGAATATACCCAGAAGAACTCAAATCACTCTATAAAAAAGACACCTGCATACATATGTTTATTGCAGCATTGTTCACAATAGCAAGAACATGGAACCAACCGTGCTGCCCATTGAAAGAGGACTGGATAAAAAAAAATGTGGTACATATACGCAGCCATAAAGAAGGGCAAAATCATGAACTTCACAACAACCTGGATGGACTTAGAGTCTATAATGCTGAACGACACTGCAGAAACAAAGAACTGTTCTCACTCACAAGTGAACCTTGAGCAATTATCATAATACTATAAAAGAAGGATTGGCAGTAGCAGGAAACTGCTGGAGGGAGGGGGGAGGCAGGATTGGTAGTAGTGGTCATCTGCCAGGGGAGTTGGGGCACACATCATCAACACGGGTACCTGCATGATGATCATTTGTGTACCTAACCCTGAATTGTCCCTCACCTCTTTAAAATTGAAAAATTAAAAGTAAAAAAACAAAAGAAGTCTCACATCTCCCTCATCTCCTGTCCCCTGTCTCTCAGCTCTCTGCCTCTCTCAAAGCACAAAAAGTGTATTTCAGACTAAATTATCAAACTTCAGAAATGTAGGGGGAAAATGCAAACTCCCCTACAACTCTGGCTCTCACAAGGTGATGTGCTGGCCCTCTTGGTGAGTTTCTGCATGCATAAACCATATCTTTGTCCCTTAAGGGTGGAACTGTTCTAGTTGAAAATAGAAAGTAAAATGGAAGAAGAGACAGGCAGAGGTCTAGGACGGGCATTAGTGTGCTGACCAAAAGGACAGTGCTTAGGCAAGGGAGAACTAGCAGGCTGCTGATGATGAAAAAAATGGTAAAAAAGAGCCACATCAAAGTACAGAAACCAAATGATATCAACTCCTGCAGGGAGCATTATAGCATCATGATTACATAAACGGGCTCATCTTAGGTCTCAATCTTATTAAGAGAAGCTTGACCTTAGGTAATTTGCTCAACCTCTTGGTCTTTCGGTTTCTTCATGTCTAAAATCAGTCTGAAATAGCTACAGTGGTATGCCACATAATGATTTTGGTGGAAAAAGGGCCAAAACATGTAACAGTGGTCCCATAATATTATAATGGAGCCGAAAAATGTATATGACCTAGTGAAGTCATAGTCGCGTAACATCATGCTGTAATTACATTATTTTTAAATAAATTAAGTGTAGCCTTAGTGTACAGTATGTATAAAGACTATAGCACTGGGCAGGAATGCCCTAAGCCTTCAGATTCATTCACCACTCACTCACTGACTCACCCAGAGCAACTTCCATTCCTGCAAACTCCATTCATGGTAAGTGCCCTAGACAGAGATACCATTTTTAATCTTTTGTTTTTACTGTACTTTTTCTGTGTTTAGATACACAAATACCGCTGTGTTACAATCACCCTCAATATTCAGTTCAGTAACACGTGTACAGGTTTATAGCCCAGGTGTGTAGCTGGTTATCCCACCTCTGTTTGTGTGAGTACATTTTGTGATGTTTGCACACCAACAAAACCGCTTATCGATGCGTTCCTCAGAACATATCCCCATTGTTAAGCAACACGTGACTGTTTCCTAGGGCTGTTGTGAGAATTAATGGAAGTAATCCACATACAGCATCCAGAAGAATACCTGACATTTGGTTTTTATTCTGTAAGTTTTAGTGGTTATTATCATTAGTATTGTTACCAGGAGAGTTTACAGAGCATGAGACAGGAAGCCAAACAGGAGCGCAGCTCAAATGATACACAAATCCGTTGACCGAAATCATCTGCTTCCAGCTGTCTTTTATTTCTGTTTATTTTTTTTCCTGCCCACCAGGGCCTTCAAGAGGTCAAACAGTTTCTGACCCCTTCAATTTTGGCAAGTCATTGGAAGAGAATCTTGCATGGGCTTTTTATTCCATTTATTTATTTATTTATTTATTTATTTTTGAGTTGGAGTCTCACTCCATCGCCCAGGCTGGAATGCAGTGGCACGCTCATGGCTTCCCCAGCATCGACCTGCTGGGCTCCGGCAATCCTTCTGCCTCAGCCTTCCAAGTAGCTAAAACCACAGGCGCAGGCTGGTAGCAATCTGATGTTAACCAATCATCCTCTTTCTATTGTACTATTCCTCCTCCCGCCCCCATATAATCAATTCACTTTTTGTTCTGTTTCCACCATACATAATTTTTTTCAAAATTTATTGTAGAGATGAGGTCTCGTCAAGTTGTCCAGGCTGTTCTCGAACCTGTGGGCTCAGGCTATCCCCACACCCTGGCCTCCCAAAGTGCTGGGATTATAGACTTCAGCCACCGTGCCCAGCTGTGCATGGGCTTTTTAAAAGACACCAATGGATGTCTCTTATGTCAACCTGGCTATTTCTATCTGACCTGGCTATTTCTATCTGAAAGTGGCTATGTGCATAACCCTGCATACAGAGGAATAGCATGGGAGACCATGTATGAATTATCCTCATGTTCCCAAACAGCCCCCTGCATTGCCAGCTCCTTGTAGAGTTCCACTGTGTCTGCTAACCTAAAGGTCATAAAGCGATAAGACTTAAAAGTAATCAGTTTTATTCCTTGGATTCAGAGATGAGGACACCCAGACCCAGACAAGAATATGACTTGCCCAGTTTCTACACTTTGTGACAGCTCCAGACAGATTCTCTAATGTTATACAAAAATTATGGAAGGCCATTGTTTTGAACTAATCTGCTGCACCAGACTCCAACAGAATAGACTAAAAATGAAAATGGAGTCACTCAAGCTCCACGTCACTGCACTATAACTAAGCTGTTCTCTGACCTTCCACGAAATCAGGAGAGAGACATTACTGGCCAATTTTTTCAACAGGGCGGTTTCAGTCTTCAGTCAGCAGAATAAGGATGTTCTCTCTGTTTTAATCCTCACAACAAAAAGTAGCCTGAAGCCATCTGATGTTAACCAATCATTATCTTTCTATTGTTCTGTTCCTTCCCCCACCCCCCACATAATCAATCCACTTTTTGTTCCATTTCTGCTTTCTTCAGCCCCTTTTATCAATAAAACCAAGTCCCTGTGCTCAACTTGTTGGAACACTTACTCTATTTTATGGAATGAAGTCGACCTAAAAGGAAGAGGCTGAGACACAAAATACAGTTGAAAGAGTTTACTTGAGCCAAAGAGAGGACAGCTGCCCCCAGAGACAGGGCCAGGTTGCCTTGAGAGTGCTCTGGCAGTGTTTGTTATAAGCAGGTTTTTAAAGGTGCAGGAGTGGCCAGGGGAGGTAACTCATGCCTGTAATCCCAGCACTTAGGGGAAGCCTAGGAGGAGGATCGCTTGAACCCAGGAACTTGAGTCCAATCTGGACAGTATAACAAGACTCTGTCTCAATAAAGGGAAAAAGCAACAGGCCGACACAAAGTTGTTTGGCTGGAATTCTCTCCGGTTGACAGAAATAGCATTGGCTAGTGTTCGGCGACACGTTGTTGAACTATAGGAGATGAGTTATGGTATCCAGCATAGGGCATCTTATGGTTTCTTGGCATCAGTCTGAAGCCCGCATAGCAGATGACTTCAAGAGATAGTTATTTCGCTCAAGGTGGGAGTGATGTGCTTTCTATTTTGTTGCAATGCCTCCCTGGGACTAATAATTTAAAGGGGCTCACATTCCTCAGATAAAAATGTATTTTCTTCTCTCCCATCCCCACAAAGTGTTGCCAATTCTAGAACTGCAAATAATGCAAATTAAGAACTTTAAACTGTTGTACTCTTGTTACCCTAATAACCAAAACTATTTCAAATGTTTTTAGAAAGAAATGGAAGAACATTCTTCTCTGAAGGAGTCTGTCAACTTCCTAGATGACGGTGACCTTGCCTCTATCTATGCTCTGGTATTCATTCACTTTCAACAAAGATGCAGAATAAACCCGAAGGAAAATTGTTTCTATGGCCAACAGTTCAGTAAAAAAAATAAAAAATAAAAAATTAAAGATGTGGGGTACAATTCAGGGTTAGGTATTCAAACGTTGATTATGCGAGTACCCTTGTTGATGAGATGTGTCCCTCCCTCCCCTAGTAGTTTCCCTCAACTGCCAATCCCACCTCACCCTCCGTGGTTTCCCACTGCTGTCAATCCCTTTCTTATAGTATTATGATAATTGTTCAAGGTCCGCATATGAGTGAGAACATATGGCACTCTGTTCTTTGTTTCTGTGTTAAATCACTGAGTGTGATCGACTCTAAATCCATCCAAGTTGCTGTGAAGTCCATGTTTGTCCTTTTTTATGACTGCATAATATTCCATTGTACATTAACCCCAGTAAGAATGGCCATCATTAAAAAAACAAACAACAACAGATGCTGGCAAGGATGCAGAGAGAAAGGAACGCTTCTACACTGCCAGTGGGAATGCAAACTAGTGCAACCTCTTTGGAAGACAGTGTGGCAGTTTCTGAAAGAACTAAAAATTGACCTTCCATATGACCCGGGGGAACTCAAGTCATTCTATAAAAAAGATACTTGCACACATATGTTGTTGTAGCTCTATTCACAATAGCAAAAACATGGAACCAACCATGCTGCCCATTGAAGCTGGATTGGATAAAATATTTTAACTTAGAACTCTCTAGTGTAGTGCTCACCAATTACCCAGATGCTAATTATACTGTTTCTGGCACAGTTCAAAATCAATGGACATCAAAAGAGAAAGAAATTGCATTGCATTTGTATTAAACATTTGTGAGGAGGCATATACTTGTTGGAAGCTTCTGAGTCTTGTGGTTGAGCTGGTCTTCATAGTAAGTGTGTTACAGAGACCTACTAAGGTCCCTTCGTATTGCCACAGTCCTTAGAGAAAGGCATGGAGGGGATTCAAGTACTCCTGCACATTTCTGAGCACATTCCCGAGAGTCCCCTGGTCTTCTATACCCTCCCAATAAGTAACTTCAGGGGATCCTTGACTTCCCAGCAGACTATGCCCAAAGATGTAAAACTCTATTTACTCTCTTTCTTTGAACTATATAGTATCAACATAATTGATTTGCATAATTTTTGCAATGCCTGATACCTCGGGCCTTATAAACTTTCTTTACTCTAAATGTCACTTTCTAAATGCAAAATACATCTGTATCTTAAGTTCTAAACAATACTCTGCTGGCCAAGTGGATAATGTATAGGGATCACAACTCTGGACTATAAAAAGTGAACTGTAGCTGGGCTCAGTGGCTCAGACTGTAATCCCACGCTTTGGGAGGCTGAGGTGAGTGGATTGCCTGAGCCTGCGGGTTCGAGACCCACCTGGGCAACTTGTCGAGACCTCATCTCTACAATAAATAAAAAAATCAGCCGGGCGTGGTAGCGCATGCCTTTAATTCCGGCTACTCCGAAGGCTGAGGCAGAAGGATCGCCGGAGCCCAGCAGGTCGAGTCTGCAGTGGCCGGGAGCAGCCACTGCACACCAGTCTGGGTGACAGAGGGAGACTCCAACCTAAAAAAAATAAAAAAATAGAAAGTGAACTGTAAAAGCCTGGAGAATGAGCAGAACCATTCTAGAAAGACCTCAAGGCCGGGTGCGGTGGCTTAGGTCTATAATCCCGGCATTTTGGAAAGCTGAGGTGAGAGGATTGCCTGAGTCCACAGGTTCAAGACCAGCCTGGGCAGCTTGCCAAAACCTCATCTCTACAATAAATAAAAAACGTAACCGGGCGTGGTGGCATGTGCCTGCAGTTCCAGCTACTTGAAAGGCTGAGGCGGAAGGATCACCTGAGCACAGCAGGTTGAGGTTGCGGTGACCGTGAGCGTGCCACAGCCCTCCAGCCTTGATGACAAAGTGAGACTCCAACTCAAAAAAAAAAAAAGAAAGAAAAGAAAAAGAAAGAAAGACCTTGAGTACAGCTCTGCTCCCTGGATTCGAACTCAGAAATACACTTCTTTCTACCAGTTCCCTGCCCCTTTGGTTTATTGGTATCAAAGGGAGCAGCTGAGCATTACAGACCATAACGTGTTCACTTTACTAGGATGTTCACTTTAAGTAAAAAGAATGGAAGAGACCCAGCAACTCACTTAAAGGTGCACTGCCCATCATCAGCAAAAAAATAAAAGAAAGGAAAAGAAAATTAAATGCTGCTACCCTTTAGTCACTAAATCATGTTTCTCTCCCTGGTATTGTGCTGTCAGATCTTCTTTCATACATAGAGCTTACTACACAGTGTTCAATAATTTCCAAGTCTGATGGCCTCTCTGTTTGACTTAGGGAGGCACCACTAAAATACCATTACTAAAGTGACTGCATGAACCACTATCCAGAGTTGAAAGAACAACATGCCCATGCTAGCCAGAATTCCTAACATGCTCTATGTTGAAAAATGCAAATGCCTGGAACATTGGGGCCCCACTGTTTGTAATCAAAGGGAACAGAAAACACCGAAATCCATTCTGCAGTCATTTATCGCAGCCCTATAACGTGACAGACACATTGCTAGGAGCATGATGCAAGAATGGGACAGGATTCCTGACCCCAAGAGGTTTCCTTGTGTTGGGGGAAGATGGACACATAAAAGATGATTGTTATACATGTGGGAAGTCAGATGGAAATATGTAGAGGTTACTGTGAGACCACAGAGGCAGAGCCCCCCACCCAGAATGAGGACACCTTCTGGACTTCAGGAAGCTGAAGACGAATGAACTAAGGTTTGACAAAAGATTTGGAGTAAGTCAGCCGAGGAAAACAGAACAGAGAGTTAAGGAGGGGAGGGGGGAGAGGAGTCTATGCAGCTAATATTATTAACAAAGACATAAAGCACTATAATGGATATAAGAAAACATGGGCATGTTTTCAAGGCATAAAGAAGAAGGCCATTGCCATGGACAGTCACATAAGCCATTAAAAATATAGGATTTTAGCCGACAGGTAATAAGCAGTATAATTTAAGAAGATGCAAAAAGTCAAAGGGCATGAGAATCAAAATAAAAAGCAACATGTAACATTCTACAGAATCGCACAAGTGAAAATGAAAAGCAATAGTGAGAAACTAATGAAATACTTCTTAAATAATTAAGAATATCAATAAGACAAAATATCATAGGAAAGGAACTCCTGCTGCTCGATAAATGAGATAAAATTAGAGTACTCATCTTCATAGTAAGAAAATGTGTGCTAAAGTGCTAATATGATTTGTCTCACCACGAGCCATTTGAAGATTCTTCATGACAAATATTTTTATAGGATATTTTACTATTTAGGGAAATCAAAGTATTTTACTCCCAAAATACAGGAGGTGCCAAAAAAAAGTATACCCATTTTAAGTATGACATTCACTCAAAAGATGGCATTAATCAAATGAATGTTAGTGTCACCATGAAACAGGAAGGACAGTCAAAGAAAATAACGGAAGCACGGTTGAGTGAACATCATACTACACATTGCTACTGTAATTTATTTCAACTTTGAAAAGTAATCCATAGGTAACATCCCTTAAAATGTGTTTACATATTTTTGGCACCCCATATTCGTTGAAATATTTTGAGATATCTACTCAGAGAGCCAGTTAACAGAAGTAGCCCTGCAAGGTTGTCTTTTACAGGGAGATTTGCATGTGTAAAAGATTCACACTGTTGCCACCTCGCTTTCTAGGAGACCTTCCCTTGCTCAGACCTAGGAAAAATGAATTGAGAGTCTGACGCCTTTGAAGGTCTGAAAGAAACATTTACCATCTATTTTTTTAAAAACTTTTGAAGATGTGGAATACAATTCAGGGCTAGGCATACAAATGTTCATTATGCAGATTCCCTTGTTGATGAGGTGTGCTCCCCACCAGCAGATTCCCGCTACTGCCAGTCCCGCACCCCCCACCCCTGCAGTTTCCCACTACAGTCAATCCTTTTCTTATAGTATTACGATAATTGTTAAGGGCCCGCTTATGAGTGAGAACATGTGATACTCAGTTCTTTGTTTCTGTGAAAGATCACTCAGTATTATAGACTCTAAGTCCATCCAGGTTGCTGTAAAGCTCATATGTTTTCTCATGATTTTGTTCTTCTTTATGACTGCATAATATTCCATCATGCATATGCATCATATATTTTTTGTCCA